>BLBF01020500.1:0-45599 GCA_015471245.1 Laticauda colubrina | reverse complement strand
TGGGATAATACCCGAAGGAAGCTGAACAGCACATATATATATATATACACACACACACACACACACACACACACATACAGAGCTTCCTGTTTTTGATGAAAGATGGGGGACGGGTTACTCCTAGTATTTGCACATAGTTGATAGGCATAATGTTGGCTGGAGAAGTTGAGTCATTTTGTTGTAAAGCTATCAATATGTGTTCATTTGAAGCATGACCTCTGTTCTGAGTAACAGATTAGATCATTGCTTCATAAGTTGCTTTACAAAATGTATTTCCTTATAACTTTAAAAAAAAAACTTAAATGATTTTGAACAAAAATGGAATATACTTGCACCTCCATTATGGAGCTTTCTTGGATTTGGTCTTGGTTTCTGGTGTATTCCCTTTCCCACCTCCCTTTTTATACTCAAAATACTTGAAGGGAAAACTGATTTTTGTAAGTTAAACACCAACTCCATCTTTTATTTTTGACTGTTTCTGGAATCCCTAAGCATTCTTAGATCAGGGAAAGGAGAGCTAGAAGCTGTACAGCCAATACTTTCTTAGGAAGTGAGCATATCAACTGAGAAAAAGGTCAGTCTAACGTCCTGATAAATGAATATAGTTATGCTGACATTTGCCATGTCTGTTATAGCAAATCACTTTATGCCAAGTCCACTGCATAACTTTGATATGAAATTTGGAGATTTTAGAAGTCCTGCTTTAAACATTTTTTAAGATAACCAATATGGGTAATTCTTGGAACTGTGCTCCAAAATAGCATAACAAGCAATGTCTGCCCTTCCTGTTTTCCCCAAAAGACATTAATTTATTCTCAGGAAGAATCCTAGAAACTTGTTTTAACAAATTATGCTTTCAAAAAGATTATTCCTGAAATTACCCATTTGAAGCCAATGGGTAATTACCTATTTGAAGCCAATGGACTTTATACTTATTCCAGCATTTTTAAAAAATTGATCTTTCTATTGGAAATAAAACAGCAAACACAGCAGTAGAGAAACAATAAACTTTTCAATGTATGTGTCACAAAAGAATAGGTGAGGCAGGACAGTTACACTTCAGCCTATTTCATTATTTACTTCAGTCAGTTTTTTTTGAATATTTCAATGAGTGAGGAGAAATGAGGCTTAGTTGATCCCATAAACAGAATCTGAAAATCTAATTTGTACTGATCCTTATTCAGTTTCCATAATTAAGCCAGAAACTTTTTCATTTCAAGATAAACACTTTATTGAATAACCATCATGTTTTTGAAATAGGTACAAAAGTAATTGGGATTGGCCTGTCAAATTCAGCTTCTGAAGAACAGGCTCTGTCTGTTCCCTGAATCAAACTTCATATTTTGCTTTGAGATACCTCTAATTTGTACAACATGGATTTTTCATGCTTTCTCATACACTCTTGTGGAGACAGTTTTGTTCATAACGCACTCCTAGAAAGAAAAAAGTGCAAGAATATCATCATTATATCATGTCAGCACTTATTTTTCGGTAAATGGATCAAGTATCCCTTTATCCAAATGAAGTACAAGGCTATCAAGTAAGCCAACAAGATTTGGATAGTTGCAACGTGCTAAGCCAATTTTGGCATAGTGTATTGCATGACCCTAGGCAATGATGCTTTATTAAAAAATCATATCCAAGGGAATGAGATTCATATTGCTTAAGTCTGCTTATATGTGCTTATATCCTTGACCACTGAAATATGTATCTGACAAATTCTCTCCAAAAGGCCAGAAAAACAATTTCCAATATTTGAAAATTGCTCTTTTGGCTTGCTTGAAGAGAATTTGACTTACTTTTCTGTTTAACAATGGACTAAATATAGTGTTTTTAAATAATTTAAATTATGCTTGTACAAAAGACTGAGAAGGTTAGCAAGGAAATATTCAGAATATTTAAGAAATTGTTTTTAAAACACCTTTGAGTTTCCACAGTTCATAGATTGTGCAAGTCGACACAATACCTTACTGGACATTTTTGTTGAAAGCACATTTGCTTAGAACCCTTGGTTCCCTTGGTGTTGTCACATAAACAATCAGTTAATCCAATTGTCTTATTTGCACATGTGCCTGCATGCCAACTTCATCCTGAAATCTGAATGACTTCTCATCTTCATGAAACTGCTCTTACCATAGCTCATACATGGTAGGTTGGCATTACCTTTTCTCGTTAGAAGAGTATTTCCAATTATTTTTCAGTGAGAAATTGTCTGCTAGAATGCTTTTTCTTTGTTATAATCAAGACAGCATTTCAATTACCAGGCTTTTCTTTGTTTTTTTTGGAAGCATATAGGTGATGCCTATGGAAAAGGTTTTTAAATATCAAAAGAGTAGAGTTTCCCTGCATGTCCCACTAGAGATTACAGCATAGCTGAATAATTTCCAATGACTTTCAACATCCATCAATATCACTTTTCAATCTCATCCATTGTTCTGCTCTTGTAAAAATTATAGATGTATAATCACCATTTGGCCACAGGTAGGGCCATTCGTTTCCAGTCAACTCATTGCTAGGGGCTGCCACTGAATCATATTATTTAAAACTTGCTTCATTTTGAAATCATCCTACAGTAAAAAGTATGTTTGTTGCAATTTTAATTTAATTTGAGCCAATGTGACTATATTCTCAGATTGAGAATTGAAGAATGGTTGTAGAGTCTGAAATAGTGCTCTCAAAATGAGATCTGCTTTAAATACTTTAAAAAAATAATGCAAGATATACTGTTCTACTTTAAAAATAGCTTTAGTATTGTCCCTCTGTATTAACTTGCTTATTAATTTTAAGGAATTCTTGATTCACCAACCAAAATAAGACACATCTTTCTTCTATAGAATAGGAAAAATAGAATATCTTTACTTGTTTTACTCTTTCCCCTTTGAAAAAACATTCATTCATAAACTTATAATATCTATTGCTGTAAAACATCCAAAATGTTTATAACCAAAAATGAACTTACCACAACCATTTTACCATCCACTATTTTTCTTGTTATTGTTGTCTCTTTGCCATCCCATTTCTGCACCTGATTGAGTGAGCCATTGTCTAGTGTCACAATACTCTGCCAAGAAAAATTATCTGGTCAGTTTTACAACCTGGTGAAGAAAATGCAGCATTTGAATCAATTAAGGAATCAATTGAGGAAAAATAACACAGTCCTCAGACTATGCACAATGTGCATCTCAGTAAGACAATAATCTGTATTCAATGTTTTTTTTAAAAAAAAAATAATGAAATTACTAGCATGGTGAAAATTCTGCTCTCTGCAAGAAAATAATCACAGCCAGAAACAACATATATTTATATAGCATGGAACACCTAATATCCATTCATATGAATTGGGAGCCATGTAGATGGCTTAAACAGAAGATTCAGAAGCATTCCTTCCATTCTAGGAAAGGGGAAGTATCCAAAAGAGGTTACAGCTGGCTCTTTTGTCTTTATGGGGTATCAGTGGGAAGTAAGCTAAAACACAGGCAAATTTTGTTACTATAACCTATCTCAATAAAGTATATTGTGGTCTTATTAGGAATTAGTTTCCTAATCTGGTCACCCTTGGAGGGCTGATGTATACGACAGATGTATTCTCAATCTCTTCAGATGTATTTGAAGTATATAATTTTTTCCTAAAACTCTTGAAATCTGGGCCCATCATGATCTCAGAGGCATCAATTTTATTTTGCCTTTCTTTTCTATAAATAACTTATGGAGGCAAACATACAGGTATGTCCCTCAAGGTACGGCCACAATTGAACCCAAAATCTTTGTTGCTGAAGCCATACATTTGATAAGTGAGTTTTGTTCTATTTTGGGACCTTTCTTACCACTGTTAAGTAATCACTGCAGATGTTAAGTTAATAACACAATTGCTAAGTGAATCTGGCTTCCCCATTGACCTTACTTGTTAGAAGGTTGCAAAAGGTGAATCACATGACCTTGGAACATGCAACCATCATATATGCCAGTTGCCAAGTATTGATCCCATGACTATTGGAATGCTGCGGTTACTGTAAATGTGAAAAATGGTAATGAATCACTTATTTCAGTGGCATTGTAACGTCACTAAATGATCACTAAATGAACTGTACTTAATACTCCTTTCTCCTAGTTTCCCCAAAAACAACTACTCTGTGAGGTGAGTTGGACTGAGGGAAACTGACTGTCCTCTGGCTTTCATGCCTAAAGCGGGACTAGACCTCAGACTTTTAATTTCTAGCCTGGGCCTTAACCAACATACCAAATCAATATATACACATATAAGTAGTCCTCAATTTACAACCACAACTGAGTCCAAAATTTCTGTTGCTAAGCAGTACAGTTGTTAAGTAAGTTTTGCCCCATTTTATGATCATTCTTGCCATAGTTGTTAAGTGAATTACTGCAACTGTTAGATTAGTAACACAGTGGTTAAGTGAATTTGGCTTCCTCATTGATTTTGCTTGTCAGAAGATGGCAAATGACTATCACATTACAGCGGGACACTAACTGTTGCAGATATGAGTCAGTTGCCAAGACTTTGACCATGTGACTATGAGGTGCCATAACGGTTATTAAAAATGCCCATAAGTCACTTTTTTCATTGCCATTGCAACTTTAGTCACTACATGAACTATTGTAAGTTGAGGACTACCTTTGTTGTCATCCACCAAGTTTCATAGAGTGTCCAAATTTTATATCTAAAACCATTAATTTAATCGGCAGGAAACTGACATGCTACGTTGCTGGCTGAGGAATTATCGGAGTGAAGTTCACACATCTTCAAGTTGTCAAGATTGAGAAACATCATCAGTGCTTTAGATCTTCAAGTGGACTGCATATTCTTCTTAATTAACAAGATGTGGCTGCAACCCATTGTTGGACTTGGACGTCACCTCCCCAGAAATCAGGAAAACAGGATCTTGTAGGATGAAACAGCTTAAAGCCCTTGTTTCTCAACTTAAGCTTGTTAGAATTGCTAGCCAACTCATTAAGATGGGATTCATGTCCCAAACGTTCATCATTTTATAAATGTGAAAGTTCCCAAATAGCCATTTTCCAAGAAGGTCCACAACACATTTCCAGGAATCCAAATGTACTCAACCAAAATGATTTAAGGGAAAGTAAGGAACTCACCTTTACTTTTCTGTCATCTGCTGTGGTCTCGTCAAATTCTTCTTCTAGTTTGAAGGAAATCTCAGTGTTTTTGAAACTGCTTTCGGTCTTGATGGTTATAACACCCCCACTGCAGGTGATAATTATATTGGGCTTGGCCACTCCAGCTATTTTCCTAGTGGCAAAGCCCACACCTACAAATCAAACCAAAAAACATGAATTTATCACAAATTTCTTGACCTTGAGGACTGAATTGAAAAAAAAAAACCTATTTATTAAGACTTGATTCAAGATATAGCCAAACCCCTACAGAATAAGAGAGTAAGGAGTTTAAACACAAGAATTCCTTTTCTACAGTCATTTTTATCTTGATGGGATTTGCCTTCGATTAGAATTTCTCTGTAGAAAAATTTAGCTGAAGGTGAGACAGGTTTTAGGGCAAGGTCTGCAATCTGGATATTTGTTTAGGGCCAACTTGAATTATGTAGTAAATTGAGTTAGGTGACACTATTGTCTGCCATAAACTAGGCTGAAAATAATATAGCAACTGTCCAATCCAATCTCTATTCTCTCCCAACTATTTGGTATATTTTGGATATGAAATCAAAGCAGTTTTCATCAATTAGCTTTAATATATGTTTGATTTCATTTGATCTAGCTAACAAATAGCTAGCAAATAGAATAAAATGGCTTCTCCTTTCAGGCAACATCACTATTTATTACAATTACTCAAATCCATCAACATTATATTTAAATGAATCAAACTATAAACTAATGAGAGGAATACTAAAAGCCCTCCTTATATCCAGGGCAGTATTTACCCAGGCTGTCACAGATTGAGAAAGATAATTTCCCAGAAACCTTTGAAAAAAAAATGTCAGGATCTGGTTGGTTCTATACAGCGTCCTTTTTTCTTCACTGGGAAGTCATACATTAATGGGAAGTATTCAGATCAAAAGTCAGGCTGTTACATATCTCCCTAAACTGTCATTGGGGGAAGCTTTCTGATTCTTAAAGTAATATAGACCTGAATTATAAGATAAAGTGATGGCAACTACTGTAATAACAAATTATACTGTTCCAGCATCAAGAAGTTTAACTGGTGCTTGCTTCATGCATAACATGATTGCAAGTTATGACTTGCAAGAACACATCAAAGTGCTTCCATGATGATGGGACAATGTAGGTGGGGCGGTTTCCTCCATTCTAAGGCAATTTAATAGCTTTTTCTATGTTTGTCCAGAGCATAATCTTTTTTAAAAAACAAACAAACAAGCACTTTACTCAATGGCTTCCTTACCAAATATTATCTTCATTTTTACATTTTTACATTGAAGGTAATTCATCCACCCACTGAACGTAATTCATCCACTGAATTTTCTTTTCAAAAAAATTGGAGGCAAATATAATTTCTTGAAATAAATATTATATAAACTAACTTCCTTACTCTACATAATTTGATATAATCCAGATCTGCATTATTTCATTTGAAGAAATAATCTTTGTAACAGTTGACCTCTACAAATATTTAAGAAGATTGTACACCAGGTTGTTTAATAATAGCAGCAGAGGTGGTATTCAGCAGGTTCTGACCAGTTCTGGAGAACCAGTAAGGTAAATTTTGAGTAGTTCAGAGAACCGGCAAATACTACCTCTGACTGGAGAGTTTACAGTATCCTTCCCCTACCACGCCCACCAAGCCATGCCCACAGAACTGGTGGTAAAACAATTTGAATCCCACCACTGAATAGCAGCAGAGGCACGTGGGAAACCTAGGCACCTAGAGAGAAACTTAATTCTCACATAGTACTGAGCTATGACTTATTTAAGTGAATCCTGCTGACTGAAAAAAGCAAAAAATATAATCACTAGAAGGGTGTAAAGAGATGCAGAATAGTATCCCTTTATTGCCATATTGTCTATTCCAAGTTAGCAGCAGTCCCAGAAGTCTTCCGTATCACTTACTGCTAGAAGTGCCCTTAGCCAGAAAATGAAGTACAAAGCTTCTGCAAACAATGTAAGTGTCCCAGGATAAAACTATGGGCCTCCTTGAACTTGAGGGTATCTTTATTCCTATGCTGTCTATGTGTGTGTGTTTGTGTGTGTATGGCAAAGGAATAAAGATATCTCTAAATATGTTAGACACAATACAATTATTATTGGGAGTAGGTTATTTGCATACATTATGCAATTTGTTTCACCAGTTAAATAAGGGACCAGCATTCTACTTAAAAAGGGTAATGGGTATACAATGCAAATCCAATATACAATACAGGCCAATTCTTTGAAGTATCGTTAATATAAACCGGGCATGTCTTGATAAGAACGTTGCTGTTAGTTCAAAATTCACAGCCAACCATTGCCAGGCATCACAAACCTTGCTCACATTTGGCCAGAGGGGAAAAAACCATAAGCCTTCATATAAGGGAGCATCCAATCAGAGCTTCTGTTTGTAGTATTTTGTTAACATATATTGAGAACATTGATACAAATGTTGAGAAAATATCAGACAATAAACAAGTAGCAAGAGCCCTTCACACTCCTGTGGTACATGACCTGGATACAAATGCTATACAAAACCTGAACATGATTGTATGCTTTTGTAATATTTAATCCATGCTATATTAATAGAGTTTGCACATTCAAAAATTAGTTGGAAGTCTGATAAAAATTCATTTAGTTTGCATTTTAACAGACATACATTATAACAGGGATTACTTTGGAATCCAGCACAGTTAACATAATGTAAGCAACAGGTTTTCCTCCACATTACCATTAATAAAGAAAATAGGAGCTATATTGTCACAGTTTATAACAAACAAGTCCATTAATAATTACATACCTAATAAAAATAAACACATTCTCCAGCAAAAGCAAAGCTTTTTACTAAATTTAACAAATAATTCTTACCCAGCTCCTTCATGTAGTCATCAAACTTTTCACTTGAAATTAGCTTCCAAGTTCCCAAAAATGATTCACACATTGTGAAGGACTGTCTTATAACACACTCTAAACACCTTCCTGTAAACCTCAATGTAATCACCACTTCTGTTACTAACCTCACTCATACCTTTAAAAAGAAGCTTTGACCACGTGATTTTCTGCTATTAGCCAATAGTCACACAGGCAATTAATGGCTCTGATTTAACAGATTTTTTTTTCCCTTAGTGGGTCATAGTGCTATTAGCCATTAGGACAAAGCATTGTATTACCAGCACCTATTTGTTCTAGCAGCAGTAGTGATTTCTGCGACTTTCTCCCTGCCTCCCCCCCCCCCCGCCCCACATTTATACTGCATTTGGTATGACTAATTCACTGCATAAAAAGCACTGACCTCTGCACTGATGTAGCAATTAACTATTTGCTGCAAAATTATAATTACATACAATGAATAGCACAATCCCATGCATGTCGGTTCAGCTGTCAATTCCACTGGGATTTTACTTCAATGTGATTTATTTCCACATAACATTTGGTGAACTCTTTGTATCTTAAGGCTTTCAGAATTCTAAGTTTTATGTATGCAGTGAGCAAGTCAAACATATGCTTTCTATTACTGTTTAACTTGATTGTGATGATGATAGGATCCTTAGACTTGCTGAAGGTATTTTAATTATATCTATGTGAATTATAAATTTGCTTAATCCTGAAAGAGCAGGGATATTCAGTAAACTGTTTGACAAAACAAAGGGCTTAACATTTTATTCAGAAGAAAGAAAAGTGTAGTTGCATTCATTTTAATGAATGGGTTTTTAATGACTAGAAGAAAGGTACTATGCTTATGTGAGGTTTGAATAATTTCTTCTGAAACAATCCTAATTTATGTTTTATTTGGTTTTAGTTTAGCATGTTGTGTAAAGTCATTGTAGTTTGTTAAGCATGGTTTATGCAGTGTGAACCCAACAAATCAAATAATGACTACAAACTTTAAAGAAAACATACAATCCAATTATGTTGGATTTCCCCATTGGTTGGGATGTTAATAACATCAAGTTAAGGAAAATTGTATTATTACTAAGGTCAAATTTTAAAATAGCAATTTTAGAGAATATTTTCCTACTCTCCTAAGCACTGCCTTATGTTGCAGAAACAATATACAAATACATTAATTCCTAACATTAGGAAACAAATCTTTGCAAGGATGTCTTAAATTATAGGAGTTGCATCACCAAAATTCTCTTTAAAGAAGGATACTTTTGAAAGAAGAGGGGATTATCCTATTTTCCAAAGCACCAGAAGACAAGGCAAGAAACAGTGGATGGAAACTAATCAAGGACAGAAGCAACCTAGAATTAAGGAGAAATTTCCTAACACTGAGAACATTTAACCAGTGGAATGGCTTGCCTTCAGAGGTTGTAGGCCCTCTATCACTGGAGGCTTTTAAGAAGAGACTGGACAGCCACTTGTCTGGAGTGATATAGGACAGGGGTGTCAAATTCACGGCCTGCAGGCTGGATGCATCCTGTGCTGGCTCCGCCCCTGCCCGGTTTAGCGAAGGGGAAAAAAGTCCCAATATGTCATGTGACACCATGACGACACGAGTTTGACTCCCCTGATTTTGGGTCTCTTGCTTAAGCAGTGGGTTGGACTAGAAGACTTCCAACATCTCTTCCAACTCTGTAAGGATTCAAACTTAAACTTCCTTATGAATGTATCTAGGCTACTACTATTGATGGGCCAACTCATGAGAAAATTGTTTCAGGATTGCATTCACACAGTCTGAGCCTTTGCATTGTGAAATAAGTATAAATAAAAGCTATAGGTGCCTATTTGAAAGTATAGTATATTATAAGTTTTACAGAAAGAATAGGAAAAAATACATAAAGCACTAGAAAATAAAATAAATGAAAAATTAAACAAACAAAAGACAAAAAAGAGAGGAAGATTACAAAATATCGAAACCTATGCCATTGAAAAATACACCGAGTTATTTTTTTGATTAGTGGATAAGACTATCTTTTCAAAAACAAATCGCAGATCTCTTGAATCCAATCCTTAATCTCAGGAATATTACTATTTTTCAAACTTAATAACTCTTCAAAAATAGTTACCTTCCAAAGTTTCAGATATAATTTAATATCAACATTCTAGACTAAAAATTCCTCACCTCTATGTGTATTAAAATATTACTCTAAAAAGATTTTAGTGAATCACAAGACCAAATCATCAGTCAGTTGCCTCTCAATTTTTTAATATCACCAACATATTTTAATCCTTTAAATCCTTTAAAATTTGGGGTGTCCGGTACAGTTGAAATGAATCCATTTTAATTTTATATCCATAAAAGCAGCTTTAACATGTTCAAGAACTGCACGCTTGTGTTCCAGTTCTTTAATTCATGAGCCATAAATGTCATTAATACTAACTTTAAAAATATTTGTTTAGTTTTGATACAGTTAAGAACATCATAACTGCTGATATGGGGCATTTGGTTTTGACAAAATTTGTTATTTCCAAGGCATAAATTTATTGTTTAAAATTTAAAGCATCCAATGAAGAAAGGGGAACACATCTGTTGCTTCAGGAGTTGTACACCCCAAACACAATAAATTGTTCCAACCATCTTGGAAATTGTAGAGATGTGTTAATCCCTTTCCTATTGAATCACCATAAAGGTATACCATGACAGAGCCATACATTTTAGCTCAAACTCACTAAGTTTTCTTAAGATCTTGTGAATATCCCTGGAAATTACAAATATTTGATTATGCATATGGAGGAGGATTTATGTGAATTTTGCGAACATGTATGGGGTTCATGGAATGCCTTTCTGCTAGTTATATTCTCATACCCCTTTCTAAAATAAGTGTTTCTGTGTCTTTATTATTTTGAAGATCGACTTTAATTCTACTGATTCTTGAATTATACATTTTATGTGATTACTAGAAAATGAATACCAAAAGTTCACTTTTGCATAAAATGAAAGCCTAAATCAAATGGTGGTTGGACAGCATGTGGAGAATTCCCAGTCAGGCTGACCTTTAGTAAAAATACAATTTTGGGAACTGTATTCATGAAACTATCTTTATTTTTAGAAAAGAAGTAACCTTTGCTCATGATTCCCTCTGCCCCCTTTCTGGCTCCTAGCTTGAACTATTGCATGCTCTTTTTTCCCTACAAAGGAAGCAAGATTTTATTTTTCAGCTACACTTTAATAGAAACTACTTATCCTATTATTATTCATTATTAACAGTTCTTATTAAATGTGAGCTTTCTGACAAAAGTCCTGAAAATATTCCAGGGCCATTATACCTAGATTGCAACAATCTGGATGACCACTAAGTGGTAGCAAAGATTAAAACCCTACATTTGGTGGTGGTGATCTGGATTTTTGCAACCCAGCTAAAGCCCATGTCACACTGAACCAACGGATGCAAAGAGGATGTAAAACGGACAAAAAACCTTGCCATCCGTTCGAAAACGCGATGTACTCACTGCCTCCGTTTTGCTTCCTCTCTATCCATTGAGCATCCGTTTATTGATGTTTCATCCGCTCCTAAAGTTTTGGGCTGCCTAAAACTTTTGCGCGGAAAATGTATCCAGTTCGTCCGTGCTGCATCCGCTACGTATCCATTACGCATCCATTACGCATCCACTATATCCGCTTGGCGTCCGCTGCGCATCCGTGCAACTCACATCCGCCCGGACGCAGGGAGGAAGCGGAACGGACACGGAACAGATGCAGAACGGATGCAGAATGGATACAGCACGGAAACAAAGCATTTAAAGCGGAAAAAACGTTCGCAGAGGGGACCTATCTCGGATATTAAGGATGCCTAGAGGATGCCTAGAGGATGCAAAGGGACACCTATACTGCTTAAAAAAAGGGGGAGCAACTCGTCTGCATCTCACTTTCAGACCAGCAGCCCACCTGTGAAGACCTCTGCAGCCTTCATCTGACTCTTCCTCTTCCACAGCATCCAGTCATGTGCACCGTGGATTGTGACAAAGTCCTTTCGGCATCCACCATCTTTCTGCAACAGTGCGAAACCATCTACAGGCTCTGTGAACTCTACTACGGGAAGAAAAGGAGGCACCCAAAAAAGTCTGGGTCCGAAGATGGTTCGCCAGAAGAGCAGAGGACGGACTGTACAACAAGCTGATGGTAGAGCTCAGGAGCAAAGACACTCGGGCGTTCCAGAACTTCATGAGGATGCCTCCAGCCATGTTTAACGAAGTTGTGCAGCACCTGACACTCAGGTTGACCAAGGCAAACACCAACTTCGGGCCCAGCCTGGAACCTGGGCTCAAGGTGGCACTCACTCTGCGCCACCTGGCCTCAGGGACCACCTACAGGAGCATGCAGTATGGCTGGAGGGTGCCACACAACACCATCAGCATTGTGGTCAGAGAAGTGGTGCAGGCCATCATCGAAGAATACAAGGAGGAGCTCCTCCAGTGCCCCTCCACTGAAGAAGGATGGAAGAAAGTTGCAGAGCAGTGGTATCAGAGGTGGAACTTCCCACACACCGTTGGAGCCATAAATGGCAAGCACGTGGCCTGCAAAGCTCCAGCCAAGTCAGGGTCCACTTATTTCAACTACAAGGGCTTCTTCAGCATCGTCCTCTTTGCCATGGTCGATGCTGACTACAAGTTCATGTACATCGATGCTTCAGGCTATGGCTCATGTTCAGATGCCCAGGTATACAACTCCAGTCACCTCAAGGAGGGGCTGGAAGGCAACCTCATCATGGGCCTCCCAGATCCAGACCCCCTGCCCAACGACACACAAGATGTGCCCTACTTCATCGTGGGGGATGACGCCTTCTCCCTCACAACCTACCTCATGAAGCCATACACTTCCAGACTCCTGACCCGTGAAGAGAGGATCTTCAACTACAGGCTGTCCAGGGCAAGGCGGGTGGTGGAGAACGCCTTTGGCATCCTGGCCAACAGGTTCCAGGTACTTCTCACCACCATGCAGCATCGCCCAGAGACCGTGAGGAGGATCGTGGAAGCTTGCTGCATCCTGCACAATCTCATGCGCACCCATTACCCAGTGTTGCAGAACAGGCTCGTGGACATCCAACAAGGCAATGGGGACATGGAGCCTGGGGAATGGAGGCAAGGGCGAAACCTGATCGACACTCAGGATGTGCAAGGCCCCAACAGAGCCTCACGGGAAGGGAAGAAGCAGCGCAACCTCCTGAAACACTGGTGCAACTCCCCAGCTGGAGTGGTGGAGTGGCAAGACAGGATGGTAGATGCTTAATGGATGCTTCCTTCAGCCTGTCTGATCACACGGATGAGATTGGGCCATGTATGTTGGGTGGGCCTATAATGAACAGGACGTTTAATAAAGAGTTGTGTTTGTGTTCAAATGTGTGGATCAATGCTTACATTGTTATTGATAAAAAAGGGCCATAGGTGTGGCACCTGGGAGGGTAGACCATACAGTCCCACTATGCTTGCACCCACAGCTATTAGCCATCCCAAAGGTATCCCTGCTCATTCCACAGGTATCCCTGCCCACCCCACTGCTATCTTAACCCATCCCACAAGCATGCAAAGGGTTAAGCCAATTCTAAAAGTTTCCACCAAGACTTTTTAAAAAAAAACAAATGAAGCAAGTGTGTGAATCAAAGATAAACTTTATTGAACAACAAGTTGTAAAAAAAAAATGAGTCAAGTCAAGTGTCCAAATAAAGTCCACAGGTAGCCAGCTACCCGGTCTCTGGCACTCTTCTTGGTCATTCGGAGGTGTGCCCAGTCTCAGGGGTGAAGGGTCCAGGTGCTGTGGTGGTGGGTGGTGCTGGAGTGCCTGGCCCCGAGAGGACAACAGGGGACGGTGTGTTGAGAAAGCTCTTGGACAGCTGGCTCAGCCCCGTGATGCTGAGAGGTCCTTCCTCCATGCCATGGGGTGTCAGCCCCAGTACTGATGACAGATGTACTGAGGCTGGGCTTGACTGTGGGATGAGAGAAGGAGTAGTGTAGTGGGGCTGTCTGCTCTGCAGCTGGGTGAGGACTGGCGTGGGTGGCATTATTGGCGTGGGTGGCATCGCTGTCGTCAGTGGCATCATTGGCGTGGGTGGCATCGCTGTCGTCGGTGGCATCATTGGCGTGGGTGGCATCGGTGGCATCAGTGAAACAGGTGGCAACGGTGTTGCCCGATGACTCTGTGCCTGGACTGGGAAGGGCTGCTGCCTGTGCTGCTGAACCTCCTGGTAGCCGTAGCCCTGGTAGGTGAGGGGCTGTGGGAAGCCTTGGAATGGGAGGGACATCACCTGGGGTGGAGGAGCAGACCTGGACTGGGTGGGAGCAGGTTCGTCTGGGTCTGGAGGATTGTGAAGCAGCTCGGTGATCCGGTCCTTCACCAGCTGGTACTGTGGATCCGCCATTTCCTTGAGGGTCTGGTTGACATAGGTGAGGAAGGGCTTGCGGTTGGAGGATGAGGAGTCGGTGCTGACCAGCTGAGAGAGGAGATCTATGCTGGTGCGGATGGTGTCCCTGATCTCCAGCAGGACAGTGTGGCTCTGCCCCTCCTGCTGTCTGGCTCTCTGCCTTTCTGCGGAGGCGGAGCTGGGGGTGGTGGATGCGGCTAGGACTGTGGTGGACTTGATGTCTCCTTTCTCCCACCAAACCAGGGAGTCCTCTACGCACTCCACCACGCTTACCACACCTGTCCACGAGTTCTCCACCGTGGCACGCTCCACAGAAACCTGCCTGGAGACAGGGACTGACTCTCGGCCTGAAGAGGACTGGGTCGCAGCAGGCTGCCAGAGAGAGAGGGTCGTGAAAGGGGCTGCTGGTGCTCCTCGGTGGCGGACCTCACCCTCCAAGAAGCTGCACCTGGCCATGACGTAGGTCTCTCTGTCTGTCAGCTTCACAGTGGCCTGGCCAGATTTCTTCTGGTGCAGCTTCCTGTACCAGGTGTGCATGTGCTTCCACCAGCTGAGGAGCACCTCTGAAGTGTAACCCATACTCTCTGCCCTCTCTCTCCAAGCAGCCTGCTTCCGCTTGGTGTCCCTGTACAGCCGGTGTCCCTTCTGCCACAGATAGTCATTCTCTCTCAGCCACTCCAGCACCTCATCCTCGTGCGCCTCCTCAATATAGTATTGCCTCCTCTCCCATTGTCGCATACGCCTCTTCCTCCCTTTGGCTGGACCAGATGGGCCCTCATCAGAGGGGCTCCCAGGTTGTAGGGGCTGCTCCTCCACACCAGCAGCAGCAGCAGCAGCACCAGCAGAATCATCATCATCATCATCATCCTCACCAGCAGGATCATAATCAGCATCATCATCATCAGCAGCAGCAGCAGCAGGATCATCATCATCAGCAGCAGCAGCAGCGGCAGCAGGATCATCAGCAGCAGCAGGACCAGCAGGACCAGGATCAGCAGCAGTAGAGTAAGCACCAGCAGGGCCAGCAAGTCCAGGAGCACGAGCAGGACCAGGAGCATGAGCAGAATAAGCAGGACAAGCAAGTCCAGGAGCACGAGCAGGTCGAGCAGGACCAGCAGGACCAGGAGCAGCTTCAACAGAGTAAGCCCCAGCAGAAGCCCCAGCACCAGCAGAAGCACCACTGCCAGGAGCAGCTTCAGCAGAAGCCCCAACAGAAGCAGAGTCAGGGGCAGGGGGCGGGAAGTTGGCCCTGTCCCTCTTGCCAGGGATGGCGGCAGGTTGCTGAGGCTTTCGCTTCCTCCCCATGGTTGTGGGGTTGCTGGCTGGCAGGGAGGCTGGCAGGCACCAAGGCTGGCAGGAAGGCTAGCAGGAAGGCAGGCATGAAGGCTGGCAGGCAGGCACCAAGGCTGGCAGGAAGCCTGGCAGGTAGGCTGGCAGGAAGTCTGGCAGGTAGGCTGGCAGGAAGCCTGGCAGGAAGCCTGGTAGGAAGGCAGGCAGGCAGGCAGGCACCAAGGCTGGCTGGAAGGCAGGCTGGCAGCAAGGCTATCAGGTAGGCAGGCTGGCAGCAAGGCTAGTAGGCAGGCATGCAGGCAGGGCAGGCAAGGAACTCGAAGTGTCCAGCAGCAGGTCTTTCCTCGGAATGCTGGCCACATGCGAGCTGCTTCCCTTTATATCCGGGGGGCTTATGTAATGCTTCCCCCCTGCATGCACAATTAACGCTCAGCATCCGTTCCGCTTCCGCTGTGCATCCGCTTTATCTGCTGTGCATCCGCTGTGCATCCACTGTATCCGTTCGGCGTCCGTTCTGCATCCGCTGTATCCGTTCCGCATCCGCTTCGCTAAGGCCCCCTGGAAGCCCTGCGGTTGCGCCATCTGCTCTCATCCGCTTCCATTCGCTGGGCTTCCGTTCCGCATCTGCTTTGCATCTGCCCTGCGTCCTCCCCACGTCTGTGTTATCCGCTCCGGTTATGCAAATTTTTGCCCCTTTTAAAAGCGGATAACAACGGATGGAACATTTTGCTCGTCTGCTGTGTCCTTTTTGCATCTGTTGGCCAGTGTGACATGGGCTTTAGATAGCTGTAGGTACATATATTAGGAAGGAATATAACAGACAAACCTCTCTTCATGTTAGAAACAACCCTTCCAAAGACAAAGCCAGATTGTCGCCACTCACTTGCACCATGAATGTCAAAGCACACTGCTTCTATACTGAATCCCTTTTTTTAATTTACTTAAAGATTATATTGCTATCCATCTAAAAACAATTCTGGCTTCTCACAATTACGACAAACCACCCAAGCTATAAAACCCATAAAGCTTAAAATACAACCCAAACCCAATACTTCTGCCACTACTTGGAATGCACCAACAACTAACCCCCAAGCACCCTCACTCTACGCTAACACCTAGATAAAAAGCCAGGTCTTAAGGGCCTTCTGGAATGCTAAAAGGTTGGGGAAAGGCAACTGGATTGCCTGGGATAAGGTGTGCATGTGATAGGAAAAGGTACACTTTTGAAGTCTAACTAGATGCTAACATTTCAGGGCAGGGACCTGGAGCATGCCTACACTATCTAATCTGGCAGATTTATTTATTTTTATTTATTTATATTTATTTATTATGTCAAAAAATTTTAGATAACAGGGATAAGTATAAACATGGTTATAAATATATGAAATGGATACAATAGGATACAAATAGAAACAATAGGACAGGGATGGTAGGCATGTTTTGGTGCACTTATGCACTCCAAATATGAACAGATATGTTCAGGGAGTGGAGATCCAGCACACAGGCCATCTCCATTGCACGTGTTATAAATGCAGGCATATAAATGAATAAGGCTGCTTCCTACATCCCTGGTAATAGGTCGACACACCAATTGATGGAGATGCATCTTGTGCTGATGAAGCTGTTTTGGAACTTTTTTGTTTTCCCAGACATTTTAATTGATATAATTGTCCTGACCACTGTTTTTTTCCCCTTGCTTTCTTTGTTTATACTACTATTATATGGTTTTACTGTTTTCATATGATTTATCGCCGCACTGAAAATATCTGGTAGAGAGCCACAAATTCCCAATTCTTGCTCTGCTTGGTGTGATATAGATCTTGAATTGTAATATGGACTTTGGGGACAAAAAAGCGAGTACTATCGTGGCTAATTTACTGTATGAGAAAACAGACTTCAATGTTTATAATTTAACTTTTGTGTGAAATCATTGAACCTGTGTTTATTGGAGAGGGTTTTTGCTTTTTTGTATTTATTTGTATTTTTATTTGCCACAAACCAGAGCTTATCCATATTTGACTGACATGAATTGTAGTTAACTACTGTTAATATCTCAAAATAAGAGAGAGGATTCTGCATATCCTGTTCATTATTTCCGTAGGAATAATGACTCATGTTTCCATAATATCTGAGATTAAGAATCCTGCAGCGTTGTACATCCTCAATAAATTTTCAACAGGAATGACCTTGATTTTAGAGAAGCTGGTAAAACAACAGAAATATATGGTAAAAGTAAATATCATATTTTTGACTTAGGCTTGAAACATAACACCAACCCAGATGTCCATTTTCCTGGCTACAATGATTTTATGCTGAAGCAGTTTTGTATCTGACACTGTTTTTAATTAAAAATAATTAGGAGGAAAGGCAACATTGTAGCAGACTTCCTTTGAAGCTCCTAACTGAATGAATCATCTTACCATGAATCCTTCCAGATTAATGCCCCATGATTGTTGCTGCCTCAGTCATCAGCAGTTTGTGGTTCATAATCACTGAACCAGATGAATGATGTCAGGAAGCCTGCAGTGAGAAAATTGGAGATGGAAGGCACCTTATGCTGTTATGATTTCCAGTGCTCTGCTTTTTAGCAGAAAGGCATAGATCAAAGTACAAATGAAAACTTTTTTTAAAATTTCTGCCAAATAATCCAAACATTTTTATTACATACCAGATATAGGTGGACAAATTAGAGCAAGGTGGGTGTAGGGGTTATGGCATCTGGATAAAAAGCTGGAGTCTATGAGTTCTAGTCCTGTTTTAGACATAAAGCCAGCTGAGTGACCTTAGGCCAATCAGCCCTAAGAAGGATACAGTGGCACATCACTTCTGAAATCTCGCCAAGAAAATTCAGGAACTGCGCTAGTCTAGGCAATCACCAGGAGTCAAGATTGATTCCAAGATACCTGTGTACAAACACAATGTGTACATAGGATAAAAGCTTGCTTCTTTCACCATTTTGTTCATACCTTATTTATAGGATGGCAGAATAATGACAGGTTTCCTTTGAGTACAATGAACTTTCCTGCTCTTTTTTTGTTAACTGCTGAAAAATGTACTTTTCAGGAGTTTGGCGCTTCATTAAGAACAAAGCAGCCAGCACAAAAAAGTAGAAATTGTTTTAGTTTCTGCATCTCAATGTACCTAGCCATGTTGCTGAAAGATGGGTCCCAGAATTGTGTTACAAATCTGAAGGATCGCGGTTTCCAGATGATAGCTACGATTAGTGTATTGTTGGAAAGATTGGAATGTTTTTTTCTGAAATAATTACCCATTTTAAAACTGCATCATATAATTCGTAGAATTGAGCAGAGGAAATAATTTGGAAGAATTGTGTAAATATATTGATATCTGAAATTCTTCAAAACAGCATCTTTTCTAAGGAATAGCAGTCCTCTGCAGCTACCAAAGATCTCTAATGATCTAAGTGCTAGAGTCCACTGTAACTACATAGCCAAAAAGGCGTTAAGAGTTGTTAACTTAATCTTACATAGCTTTTTCTCTGGTAATATTACACTAATAACTAGAGCATACAAAACATTTGCTAGACCAATACTCGAATACAGCTCATCGAGTTGGAATAATGAGCTGGAACCCACATTACGTAGCACAGAGAAAGTCCAGAAATATTTCACTAGAAGAGTTCTCCACTCCTCTACTTGTTGCAGAATACTTTATGCCACCAGACTCGAAATTCTAGATCTAGAAAACCAAGAACTACGCCGCCTTCGGTCCGATCTAAGTATAGTATGTAAAATTATACATTGCATTGTCCCACCTGTCAATGAATACTTCAGCTTCAACCATAACAATACAAGAGCAAACAATAGATACAAACTCAAAGTTAATCACACCAAACTTGATTGCAACAATTGACTTCAGCAACAAAGTGGTCAATGTCTGGAATACTCTACCTGACTCTGATTTCTTCCCCAAACCCCAAAAACTTTAACCTTAGACTGTCTACTATTGACTTCACCCCTTTCCTAAGAGGTCTGTAGGGGGCATGCATAAGCACACCAATGTGCCTACCATCCCTGTCCTATTGTTTCTTTTATTTTTTTATTTTTCTTATATGTATCCATAACTATGTTTTTTTACTTTTACCTATTACCTTGTAAGCAATTGACAAAAATAAATAAATAAAATAAATAAAAAAATAAATCCAAGGGAAAAAAAATGCAATTTTAGAGTTCCAGAAAAAAAATGTTACATTCATACTTCTGTGTGCTTTGAAGAACCTCTTGGAGACTGAATTTCAAAAACTCCACAATCCTAAATGTTACTTTTTTTACTTTATATTACAAAACAATGTTGGACTCCATTGAATTAATATTGTGACTTCATTCCACACCCACATTCTTTTGTATAGGCTTTTTTTAAGTAGGAGATTTAGATACAGTGGGTTGTTATTATGAGCACTTGTTGAGAATTTACTGAATAAATAGGTATACAGTTGTGATTTAAATATTTCAAGGTTTCATTGATAACATATTTATAAGCTGTAAGAATAAATACCCTGCAAGAATGGTATTTTTCCATACCATTGGTATAACTTGATATTTTGCAATGTCAAGATATTTATGCATCTTAAACTTGATTTGCAATTGCAAACTATGGAAGGAAGGCATTAGCTCTGATTTTTGAACTTTCTGCTTCTTCCCACCCCACATTTTAAAAATGAAAATTATTTGATGAAGAGTTCTGAAAAAGCTGAAAACTGCATACTTTAAAAAATCATTTGGTTTTTCTCATAATAATGCCACACAACTATGGATCATTTTTCCTCTCGTGGATCCATGTTGCTGCAATTTCTTTATTCAAAACGTTGTCTACAGTATGCAGATCTTTTTGGAGTAGCTTGATTTTTGTTTGGGTTTGAAATCTGTTAATTCCCTAAAGAGTGAGCAATCATGATGAAGTGTTTCGTTTGTATACTCATTACATTTGTTGAGATTTTTTCTAAAAATTGTAACACATTTGGAAATACCAACAAAAATATCATTAAAGAAGCTCATTTTTTTATTTCTTTGCTATGTCTTCAGACAAGCCAGTCAGCTTTATAAACTGAACTCTAGCTTCCTTTTTGTACACTGTATTAGACCTTAGTTCTACTTGCCAAGTATAATTCTGACTGTTTCGTTCTGTGAAAATACAAAGACACCCCCTGCTGGTCTGGGTGACAAGTATAAACGTCTGATTACACTCCCTAAACTTTTATCACAATTTTGCAAATTGATTACCTGAATCATAGTGACATGCAGGGGTAACAAAAAAGTGTTACCCTTTCTTACTCTTCTGCTGTGTAATTTGCATTTGATTATTTCATGCAGAAGATGCCAAGATGTTCTTGTTTTCTATTCAGAAACATTTCTTTCAGGAGAATATAAGAGTTGGGCTGGCTAATACTAGCCTCTTGAACCAGTACAGTATTTTCTGACCAGATACCATTTGAATGTCACGAGCAGGACATCTGGGCCACCATCATCTCCACCAAAAAGTAGCATTTACAGTAAGGGAGCACTTTCACATTTGATGGCCATATTCTCTAAGAATCTCTCTACTCTCCCTTGAAGGAGCACACCAATTATTTTGGGGTAGGGTGGGAAGAAGGAAGGAAGTTTTAAAAATAAGGTCAAAATACCATCTTGGTGAGCAATTTAGGACTTAAAGAGCAGTGGTAGCTTTGAGTGTCAGCAATTAGTCTATTCCTGGTCTATGAGATAGTGTATATTTTTTTTATATTTTACATTTTTTAAAATGTGATCTTCCTGTAAATCCGAGGTTCTTATGTCCTCTTTTGGATGTACAGTACAGTTAAAAAAAACACTAGAGGCCCTAAATTTGATCTCTCTATCCAAAAGGGTAACATTGTGAGATTTGCAAGATAAGTTGGAGAAAAAAAATTTTTTTTTGGTGCACAAAAAACAAACTGATGACTAGGACTTGCTTTTAATGAACTGGCTTCCACCCACTTATCTGCCAATTTTCTTATTCTTCCTTCTTTCTGCTCTCTTTCTGCAGGGGTGGTTAAAGTCAACCACACAGGGTGTGGTTGAAGTCAAGATGAGAGTCACAAACCCATGATTGAAGCTCTTTTCCTTTACATGTGTCAGTAGGTGCAAAAAGAGCTAGGGTTTGGATTACAGCTGCCATCTTGGTTTTTTTTTTTTTTATCTTTGCATGATACCTTTGTTCTTTTGGACTAGGACAATCACTGATAAAGAAGCATTATTTCTGATAAAGTCAATTTCTGATAAAGAAGTCAATTTCTGATAAAGAAGTCAATTTCTAATAAAGAAGCATAATTTAGAAATCCAGGCAAAATGCTTTTCCTGAAATGCAGGGGTGGGAACACCCTGCCTTACTGAATTGCTGTCTGCTATGTAACTCTTAAAAATAAATGAAGGCTATTGAAATCTCTGTTTACTTTAAGTTCTAGTCTCTTAGGTGACTCAAATTACTGAATGATAAGAAGCCAATGCAATGCAATATCCTGTTTGTGTTGAACTTACTTCCTGAGACTACCAAAGCAATGGAAAGTCCTGCTGCTAAAAATAGGCATTAGCCTGCTTTGTGCATAATATTGAACCATTATAACTTTTTCAACAAACTGGAATAAAACCAAACTGTGGCGTGATATGAACTTCTATTTGTCTTGTCACAAGTTATAACAGTACTTCTGTAGGTACTATTTTCATTTCATTTCATTCTTCATTCTTTTCATTTCATTCTTTCAAACAATGTTTTCCAAGGCAGTAAGAAATAATAATCATTTAAATGTGAACAAAATCAGAACTACTAAAAATGACAACTATAAAAATAAAGCACTACAGTGGCAGGACAATATCTGAAGTCAACAGTAAATTAATCATCAGCATTGTCATGAATAGTTTGGGAAAATAGTGACTGGAATCTAAACATTTTGTATAGTTTGGTACAGTTGCCTAGCCATCCTGGATTACTGAGAAAGCTAGGATGAAAAATGACATATTTTACTCCACTCTTAGCCAGTTTCACCAATACCAAAAATCCCACATAGATAGCCAGGATTCTTTCTAGAAATACTGACCAATGAACTGTTTAGGATTCATCTCCACGCTTTGGAATATATTGGGAAAGAAATAGAAAATAAATATACAATTATTTGTCCATTGTAAACTATACATCTTAGTAGTGGAATAGGTCCTGTGTTGGCCTTAAATCCTAACTGATTTCTCCCTGCTTCTAGTCCATTATAGTACAAAGCTGAGGTGTTCCTGGAGAAATTCAAATAACACATCTTCACATGAATCTATGATGCAGCTAGCATTGTGAACATCTATCCAAAGTATTCCATTCTTCTTGAACATTCTGTCATGTTAATCCACAGATCTGTTCACAGTTTTTTTTTCTACATCATAATTAAATGATGGTGGAGCAGTTCTTGGGAACCTGGAAACTCATCTTGAGTGAAAACTTTGATGACTATATGAAAGAACTGGGTAAGCAAGCGCACTGTAGGAAAAACGTAAATTTTCAGAGATAACCAGGTTTACTTATTTTTTAAATTTATAGCCTGTTTTTTATCCAGCAGCAAACAGTAGCATAAATAATGCACCACATTCCCATTTTTCTCCATAAAAATGTGAAATATGTTGGATTGACAAAAGTGAGAATGTGGAACTGTTCCAAAGTCAATGAAGTTGCGATTTTGGGTCTTCCCAGTGCCAGACCAACTTTTTAATCACTACCCTTTAAAAGTGTGTTGCCTACAAAGGAATATCTGATATAACTGTTTTTGAACATTGGAACAAATACTATGAGATACAGTAAAGAACAAGGTGTTTTTAAACTGCAAAAAATAGGACTAAGCATGATAACATCCTTTGGCCATTTAAAAAGAGAGTGGACTTGTTCTCTTTTGGTAGGCTGGGAGGTGTTAGGCTTGCACTTATGTGAGGAGGTCTAAAGTATTTCTTAAAAAAATGTTTGAAACCAAACAGAACTATAATAATTATTTCTAAGACTCCATAAAATGGCAATTTCCAATCTGGTACTCTTTGAATAAATTGGATTGCAATATCCATCATCCTTAATTGAAATGGTTATTGCTTTTACCAATTCAGCACTTTCCATGAGTATTTTTGACTAGACCTATAAGGAGGTCAGGAGTTGCAGATCAGCATATGTGACATCTATCATGCTGAAGAATACTATGTGTCTTTGACATTTTATCTTTGTTTTCATTGGAAGATTTCTAATCAAATCCGCTAAACAAAATAAAATTATCTTAAAACCCAAATCTTGATTGTCTAAATTCCTCCTTCTACATTCTGTTTGAAGTAGAACATTTTGTTTTGTTTTTTTAAACAATATGTTTTATTTAACCAAACCTGTAATCCCATACCAGATTTGGAAAATATGAAGATTTAACTGTGTTACTAAGTGAAAATAAAGTGGTTTTTTATGGTTCACTAAAATATGTTAATGAAAATTTAGAAACTATGCTACACCAATGAGCAATGTGCCATTTCATTTTATTTACAGTCATTTTAACTCATCTTTTAATTTTTTTTGTATTTCTTTTAACTTTATCTGTTGTTTTTCTATAAAATAGCTATTCTTTCTTAGAAAACAGGTGTCATATAAACCAAAGAAATAAATGCAAATAAAAACAAAAGTTGACATTTTCCAACCTGCCTTATTTCTAAGAAGGCCTTTAAAATACTGGACAATATTTTATATTTTGCATTCTGTAGGAGTAAGTTTTGCCCAAAGACAACTGGGTGTTCTAGCCAAACCCAAAATAATCATCACTATGGACAAAGATGTTATCACTATCAGAACAGAAACTATATTTACAGTTAATGAGATCTCCTTCCAATTGGACCAACAGTTTGAGGAAAGAACAATAGATAACAGGCTGGCTAAGGTAAACATTTCTAAGTTTTATTCCCGTGTTTAAGGAGAAGAGATAGAATAACTTGCCATATAGCAGAATAATTACTAGAATGTCAGTCCAGGGTTAAGGTACCAGGCTAGAAAGCAAAAGATTGTGAGTTCAGCTTTTTCCTTAGTCATGCAAGTCTGATGGGGGACTTTGAGCCAGTCACTCTCTTTCAGCCCAACTCACCCAAGGGGTTGTTGTTACAGGGAAAATAGGAGGAAGAAGGAAATGTTGTGTGTTGGAAATGTTCACTGTCTTGAGTTATTTGTAAAAATGATAAAGGTGGGATATCAATAAGTTAAATGTCAGCTAATGAAAAAAATGGGATGTATGGGGGAAGAAAGAAAGGATTCATTTAACAAGGAGAAAGAAAATATATTCCCCATAACCTCCTTTGTATTTTTAGAGCATTGTAACAAAGGATAATGACACCCTTATTCACACACAGAAGTGGAATGACAACCCCACTACTATCAAAAGAAAAATAGTAGATGGAAATATGGTGTTGGTAAGTTTCTTTTGGTCTACCCTGCATTTTAATTTATTTAGTTCCATATAAAGCCCCACAAAACCTGAATTTAGAAGAAACATTGTATACCTCATTGTTCCTATGGCATTGCCACCTATTAACATAACATTTCTAATGTTTTCATTTTCTGTTATTATCTTAGTATTATTTTGTTAATTATTAAATCCACATTAGTATGCTGGGAATTGGGGGTATTCAGAATACGCTAACCCTAACCAAGGAGATTTGAGGTTTCTTCAGCTATACCTACAAAAGTTGTTCAATGCTGAACTCAGGCAGTGTGAGCTGTGAATTATGGCTTGTGTGAAGTCAATCCTTTAATGCTTTTTACTTCTTTTTCACTTTATGAACGATACTCAACTATTTTTAGAATTAAACAATGATAACTCTGGGGCAGAGGAATAAGAAGTATTTTCTTCAAACTGTAATCTCAAAGTCAATCTCATATTCAAAACAATCTATTTTACTTAAATGTTTTCAAGAATAAGTTGATAGTTTGGAGGAGAAATACAGGTAGTCTTTGACTTATGATCACACTTGGAGCCACACTTTACTTTGTTAAGCAAGGCTTTGTTAAGTGAGTTGCATCTGATTTTACCACCTTTTTTGATAAGGTTTTCAAGTAAATTATTATAATTGTTGAATGAATCATGCAGTTGTTAAGTGAATTTGGCTTCCCTCATTGATTTTACTTTTCGGAAACTGGCTTAGGAAGGTCACAAATAGCAATCAAGTGACCCTAGGATGCTGCAATCATTGTAAATACATGCTGGTTGCCAAGCACCTGAATTCTGATCATGTGGCCATGGAGATACAGCTACAATTATAATTGTGAGGATTGGTCATGGGTTATTTTTCTCACTGCCCTTGTAACTTTGAACGAATGATTGTAAGCCATGGACTACCATCCCTTTTTTTATAAATGGATAGCCATTAAAGCACATAGAGATCAGTAGGCTGTCATGCAATTCTACATAATGCCATGTGGAAGAAAGCTTGTCTCCAACATTACATGCCATCCCAACCTCCTTTTGAAAAGCCCTAGATGTCAATACGTAAAGCATTCCTATGCCTGTTTTTGAGTTGCCATAAGCAGGATGGAGAAAAACCTGAAGGAGAGGTACGGCAATTAAAACCAAAGTACATTCCATGCTTATCTTACAAAGATTGTAGCCTAGGCTACAGCATCTTCTTCCCATGAAAATCCTTCATTAGAAAATGTGATTGATGACATCTAGTCCATATTCTTTGGAGAATCTGATTTATGTCATACGGAGGGGGGGACAGTCATAGGTCAGCATAAATTACATGTGGCAGAGTTGGCTTCATAGGGGTCAATGCAATGCCGACATGCTGCTCCTAATAAATCTTTTGGATTCTTTTGAAGCTTGGCTCGAGGCAATCCTGGAATGCTGACAGCAAGCCAAGAGTTTTTCTGATCATTATTGCTGAAAATCAGCATCTTGGTTTTCTGTTATTTTAAGATAGGAAGCCCTTGAAAGCTGTAGTCTAAACTACAGGATAAGCACATTTTAAAAGAAAAAAGCTTTGCTCTTCCAAAAGTGCAGCCTTTTTGGATTACTGCAATGTGCTATATGTGGGCCTGCCCTTAAAGACCATCCAGAAGCTACAGCTTGTCCAGAATATGGCAGCACGTGCACTGATGGGTGTCCCTTAGTTTATGCATGAAACATATTGTGCAAGTTGCACTGGCTCCCAGTTTCCTTCTGGATGCAATTCAGGGTGCTGGTTATTACCTTTAAAGCTGTATTATAGAACAGGGCCAGGTTATCTGCAGGACTGCTAAGGACATCTACCTGTCCTTCCAGATCAGAAAGATTGGGCTTGCTTCTACTGCCTCGCCTTAAAATATTGCTATCTTATGAGATCTAGGAAATTTGACTTTTCCGTGGTAGCTCATACCTTATGGAATACCTTCCTCTTGAAGTTCAACAGGACTATATCCTCCGAACCTTACAAAAGGCACTGACATCCTGGCTTTTCTCTCAAGTGCTTGAGTAAGGTAAGGTGCACAAGAAGATTTAGCAAGGGGCTATATATGAAAGCTTAACTTTGGTGCCAGGTTTTTAATACTGATGGTTTTAATTGATATGCGTACTTATATTGTTTCCATCAATGTTGTTTTAATTGGTGATTGGGAGCCACCCACAGATTGATTTAAGATGCGTGGTAATATAAACATTTTAAATAAATAACTAAATCCCTATGTCCGTAGTCTTGATCTCTTGGTATTATTGTTGCAAACATTATGGCCATTGCAATAGTGGTTCAGTGTCTGCTTCTCATTTTGTAGGATCAGCACAATTCCTGTCACTATGATCCAGGTTTAGTTTCAGCTTTTGGATATTTTTTGGTTTATCATTTTGCTTTATTGTAGTCTACTCTGGGATTAATTGTGATGGGAAGCAGATGAAAAATTGATCTAAATGGATGTTAATCATAGTACATTTAGTAGGAACTTCTGAGTACATGAAATTCCTACTAGCATCTTTTTCTCTTCTTCCAGGAATACATCTTGAATGATGTCATTTGTACCAGGATCTACAAAAGACTATAAGACAATTCATTCCCAGGTTACATTTTCCTGCTTCTTATTCTTCAAGTGATGTCAATGTTAACTATGATGCTTGTATGCAATAAATAAATAAATAACCCCATACTGAAATAAGATTGAAGAGAAATAAGTCCAACATCTTAATCACAATATTACTTATCATAGGATTACTATTTTCTCAATAATCATAGTTGCTGAACTGATATTCTTCTTGAAGCTAGCATCTGTATTGGGACCCAGTATACAAGTTGAAATCAAACCAATACAGAATAAAATAAAAACTGTTGGATTTTTTTTTTAGCTGACAGGCTAAAAAAGGCTCTGTTACTGAGGCTCTGTTATTGTTAGAATCACATCAGTCTTTGAAGTTTCATTACACTGCTGATTCAGGTTAAGTAGAAGTAGAATGGAAAGATCATACGAGAAGCCATGCATCAGCGATTGCACAAAAATTTTACTGAATAGATCAGACTGAGTGTGATAAACGCGCGCGCACACACCCACCCACACGTTTTCATTTTTTAAAATAATACTTGACAATAAGTTCTCCATATTGAAATTCAGTTAAGCAGTTTGATAAAACTACACACCATAGTGTGTTGGCTTTGAGAATCTATCTGGGGGTTAGGAAACTTTTGGGACCAAATCACTGTTGTTATACTGCAAAAGTGAAAACCTTTTTGTGATTCCCCCCCCTCCCGAATCCTAATTGCCCCATACTGTAATTGATTGCATGCTTTTTCCATAACTTTGTGGCATGAAATATATAGAGATTGTTGTATAAATCCCTAAGTGGGGGGAAAAAATCCAATCTCAGAAAACTAGGGAAAAAAATCTTGCTCTTTCTTCTTTATAATTGCTCTGCTAGTTACAGCCCCCCTACATCTTGCAATCAACCAGAAGTGGCAGATATTTCAGTTTAGTCTATGAGAAATCATGAAATATCTAGGCAAGACAGAAACTATCATTCTCAATTGAGAATAGAAAACTGAAAAGCAGAAGACATACTTCAATGTATTATAAATAGGACAACTGTATTAGTTTATCGGGAAAGCAAAGGGAATTATTTGAAATGAGTGAAATGAGTCCCTCTACTGGCTGACTTAAGTAGGAGTAACTGGTCCAGTTTTGGGGAACCAATTTAATAAATCAAAGAACGTATTTTTAAATTTAAATAAGAAGGGCTATCAATTTCTTCCTTTTTTTCTTTCTCATTCTTGTCTTGCCAATGTGTAAATCTTTTTGCATTGTCTGGTAACTAATACAGGTAACTAATTACAGAAAAAGGGCAACAGTGTATACTGTATAATGGTAGAGCTGTTTCCAGAAATTATATTTAGAAGTTGAGATAAGATGGCAGAGTTTCAGGAATAGTTTAAGAAAACCATTGTGATGAATTTTTTAAAAGATTGATAAATTGCTAGCTAGAAGCTGGAGCTTGTAGATTTCTGAAAAGAACAGGAAGGAGAAAAAACATTTAGAGATAATTTATAACTGATAAAACTGGTCTTTATTTTAAACATATTATGACCTTACATTTTAAAACAATTTACATTTTATATATAAATCAACTTATTATAGTATTCTAAACTCAAATATTTTGCAGAAGTCCAGATATTCCTATTTGGCTTGTTCTTTACCAAATCTTGTTTCCACACAACAATTCACAAAAGTGGATTCCAAGATATCCAGAGTTAAGCCAGTTCCAGAGCTTGATACGCAAGTAA
Source organism: Laticauda colubrina (assembly GCA_015471245.1). Lineage (NCBI taxonomy): Eukaryota > Metazoa > Chordata > Lepidosauria > Squamata > Elapidae > Laticauda > Laticauda colubrina. The sequence goes on along the minus strand of BLBF01020500.1, from coordinate 16,120 downwards.
AATCAACAGGAAATGAGGATTAGGCTAAGAACAGTTTATTTCGACAATGAGGTTAAACTCACACAATTTGAAAGAAAATGAGCTGGGAAAACAAAACTTTGAAACAAATCATTCTTCCAGTATGTCAGAGCTTGCATACCATAGGTATAGCTAAAGTGAGAGGACTAACAAAGTAAAGTTTCTAACCCAAAACATAAGAAGATAAAAAATACGCATGGAAAAAAATCAGGAACCTTTTTCAAGGCTAGATAACATTGCATGAACTTGTAAGAAAGGCACTCCCAACAATTAAAAACAGTTCTAAACTAGGGAGATTTGGGCCATTTGAATTTTTAAAACATTTTTACTTCATTTCAGGGACATCGGGATGGTTGATGTATGTTCACATTCCATTGCAAACTCCTAGAATAAAATAAGTTGGAATCTTAGATTTATGATTTATCACAAATTTGGGAATATGTCATTAGTATATCAGGATTATTCTATCATGCAAATCTTTGTGTCAAAGTTATGGTTGAATTTGAGTCCTGTACATCACAAACATCAAAATATGATTGCAACCTTCAAGATGCCATAGAGTTTTCTAAAGCTTCTTTACATCTTCAATTATACTTTTTTCTCTACTAACGGATATAGCACCTATCAAGTGATTTACAGTAAAAAACTCAACTGTTCTTCAAACATTCTTACAGGGTAATCCCCGAAAGAATTAGCTTGTTAGCCTATTAGAAAATGAAGATCTTGTGGGACCTTAAAAACATATAAATAGATCACAATTTTGTGGGTCAAGATCCATATTATATCACTGATACATGCAGGTTTATACAATATGTTGAATTACCCATTTTAAGTACATTGCAAGGCAATCTGCTACACCTGAAATACTGATTTACCTACCGTAATATTTCTAAGAAAGAATCCAACTCTTGATTAAATATCTACTTCAAATCATCCAGTTTATGAAAACTGGAATTAAATGATCAAACCACACATATGTTCACATACCTAAATAAAACAAAGATACCTAATTCAATAAAAGTTCAATATTAAAAGCACACTTATTTGATTGTTGCCATTCTAAGAGGCCAAAATATACTCACAGTGGCTTAATCTGATATAAAATACTGTTGTATTATTCTACTCAAATCTATGGTAAGATTTTTAGATTTAGTTCAGTCATATTTTCTGTTCTGCTATTGTGTTTGCTATATACCCCATATAATACTCAATAATTAGTGTTGCAATTTATGGAATTTTTTTTAACCAAGAATAAAATATGTAAACAGGAAGTTAGCAGAAGGCATTTTTCCCTTATAAATAGGAAGCATCAGTGAGGAGGATTTTTCAAGCAGTGAATTTTCCCAGCATGTTGTTCCACAGATATTTAAAACAGTACATCCATTACTTAAGCAAGAAAATCAAGTTGGTGGAGAAAGAACAGTCTGATAATGGCAACTGCAAGGGGAAAGAAGAAAAAGCATTGGTGCATCTTTCTACCTTTGGTCTGTCTTGCCCTTAAAGGTTCCCTAATCCCTATATAATGACCGATGCCGTCCCTTAGACTACAAAATGAGTCTTCGTACTTCTACATTTTGTGGCAACAAATTCTTTTAAAAACTCATTTCTGTTTTAAATGAAATTATCTCTCTTAAAACATTTGGCTAGAGATTTTATTCTTTTCTCCTATAATATACAAAGGAAAAAATGTCACATGGAAGTATACAGACAAACTTGTTCTGAACTGTTATTTAATAGATGAATTCTCTTTTGCACCATACCCCATTTATTTCCTTGTCAGAGACAAGAAAGCATGACATTTAAAAATGTGCTGCATACACGATAAATAATAAAAGAAATGTTTAAAACATTGGAGAGGGGAAGGATTTCAGCAGCAGGTTTTGACATATCAAGATGGATAATTGAGTTTATATTTACTCAGGTACAATGGGTGAGCATCAAAGGAGTTCTTTATGAAATAGAGGCCATGTGATAGCGTATTTAATTCACTGCATCATCCCTTTGCAAAGGAATGATCTGAATCTCTTTTGCTATCCGCTCTGCTATTGCTTGACAATTTGCAGCAATGATCCTTCTTGACATCAAATCAAATGGTCCTCCTAGAAAAACAAACACATATATCTATTGAACACACAAGTCTATATATCTGACTTATTTCTACCAATTGACTGATGAAGTGACCTAAGAGATGCAAACTGAATATTGTTTCAGGAATTAAACTTTATTTTCCGAAACTATATTTGCCTGTTACTTCAAATTATATTCAAATTCAAAGCAGCCTTCAGGTCTTTTCTCCAACAACTGTCCTGGCCCAAAGTAACGCAGTGAGTGTCCATCGCTTACAGTCAATTAATTTGGCTCTCCAAATGTTTAATCGGCCTCCCTGATTGTAGTCCAATACTTTCTACTATACCATAATGATTCTCTGGACTAGTCCAATTAATCAAGACAAGGAATAACCTCATGGACAGTTTTCAAAATCCTGCAGCACAGTACAAATGATGATCAAATACATTTTCAGTCTTGAATGAAACGTTAACAACACCAAGTTTCTATGTAGGCACTGAATCCTAGCATGAGAACTAGTTTTACAAATTAAAAGCGGAAAAGTCTTACATATCAATTACACAGGAGCCATATTCACATGGCACAGCTTCTAGAAAAATCTTCCTTGCTAATGGAAAATGGAAAATCTTCCTTGCTAATTACTGTGGATACAATTTCTCAATTCCCATTTTGTTTTGCCCCTTAGTAAAGCAGTGGTGGGTCATTTAGTATTTTGAACTGAGATAGTTTGCATGTTTCAAAGGAAAAACATAAACCAGGGTAATTCTTATTGTATGATTCCCAGCAGGGTACACCATCAGTAAAAATTAGCAGATTGCATCAAAACCTTATAATGTCGTCATGTAAATGCTATTCTGATGTACCTAGTTCCTGATATTTGACACAAATATGGAAGTTGCAACATTTGCATGATGATGTGTATCCAGGGGTGGGATTCAAATTTGTTAACAACCAGTTCTGTGGGCATGGCTTAGTTGGTAGCCATGGCTTGGTGGTCATGTGACTGAGCGTGGTCAACTCAATATCACTCACATAGAGACACATGACACTTTGCCTGGCCTCTCATGACTGTGGGGATGCTGTAACAGTCGTAGGTATGAAAAACAGTCATAACTCACTTTTTAAAGTGCCATTGTAACTTTGAATGGTTACTGCACACAAGCAAAGTACCAGCAAAGGAGGAAAAAAAAACTCCAGAGAAGTTCCAGAGACAGGAAGTCTAGTCCTGCCAAGAATGTAATAAGAGTTAATGGAGAGGTAGCTTCCGGTTTGCAAGGCTTCGGCGGTGGCAGGAATGCGCAATTGTGTACAGTTTCAGCTGCGCTCGCCGCTACAGTGCCCCCGATTCAGCTAAATTTGGGGACTATAGTTACCCCGTAGAGGTAACTGAATATAGGGGAGATTCAGCAGAGTTCCGGGTGAATCGCAACCCCCTCCTCAGCTGGTTTAACTCCCTTTTCCGAAAGCGGTGGAGCGGCGGTCAGCAATGGCTGCCACAAAGAAGCTTTCATCCGGATAAGAAAGTGCAGGAGGAAGCTGAAAAAGTGAAAGTTTTTGGCTAACTGGGACAATAAGTAACATTTAAATACCCTGGAATTTAAGTTTCATTAAAGATACATCATTCCCGACGAAGACGGAAAAAGCGGCGAATGAAAGTAAAAAAGGAAAGTTTGTTTTATTTTCTCACTCTCCTTCCTTACAGTGATAGCAAATGAATGGAGAAATCGGACATGGGGAGGATGTAGCAGGGATGTAAAGCGGATGTTCGTAGGAAGCCTAATGGATGGAAGTGGATGGAAGCGGATGACGCATCCGCAGGGCTTCTGGGGGAGAATAGTGAAGCGGACGCATATTGGAAAGAGCGGAGGTGTAGCGGATGACACGGATGCATCACGGACACCTATAGGATGCATAGCGGATGCAAAGCGTTCACTGTGCATGCGGGGAGGATGAATTGTGGAAGCTCCGTGGATATAAAAGGAGGAAGCTCGCAAGCAGATTACCATTCAGAGGAAAGACCTGCTGCCAGAGACATCTTGAGAGAACGCCATGGGGAAGAAGAGAAAGCCTGTGCCTACTCCTACCAGCCCTGGCAAGAAAGACAGAACCACCATCCCACCCCCTGGCGCTGACTCTGAAGCTGCTGGTGCTTCTGCTGCTGCTGCTCCTAGTGTTGCTGCTGCTGCTGGTGCTTCTTCTGCTGGTGCTTCTCCTGCTGGTGCTGCTGCTTCTCCTGCTGGTGCTGCTGCTACTCCTGCTGCTGCTGCTGCTGTGGTGGACCAGCCCCAAGGCCCTCAAAGCCCTGTTGCTGAAGGCCCTGAAGCCCCTGCCAGAGGGAGGAAGAGGCAAGCCAAGGAGAAGGGGGAGAGGAAACAGTACTCCATTTCTGAGGGCCATGAGGAGGAGGTTCTGGAATGGCTGAGGGAGAACGAGTACATGTGGAGGAAGGGCCACAGGCTTTATCGCGACACCAAGCGGAAGCAGGCAGCGTGGAGAGAGAAGGCGGAGAGCCTGGGCTACACTTCAGATGTCCTCCTGGGGTGATGGAAGCATATGCACACCTAGTATGGCAAGCTGCACCTGAAGAGATCTGGGCAGGCCGCTGTCAAGCTAACTGACCGGGAGACCTACGTCATGGCCAGATGCAGCTTCCTGGAGGGTGAGATCCGCCACCGAGGAGCAGCCCCTCTGTCAACCCTCTCCCTCAGACAGCTCAGAGAGAGCCACTCCTCTTCCAGCCAGGAGACAGCTACTGTGTCCAGGCAGGTGTCTTTGGAAGGCCCCACGACAGAGACCCCCCTGACAGTTGCACTCCCCATGCCAGAGGATGTGGAGGATCCCCTGTCTCAGATGGAGTAAGAAGAAGCAGCCACCTGAGACCAACCCACCCCCACCCCCAGCTCCACCTCCACAGAAAACAGGCAGAGAGGCAGACCGGAGGGACAGAGCCACACTGTGCTCTTGGAGATCAGGGACACAATCAAAGCCAGCACTCCAGCAACATCCACCTCCACAGTCCCCGGCCCCTTTACATCTGAGACCATGGGCATGCCTCAGAGTGACTGAGAAGAGTGCCAGAGACTGAGTTGTTACCTGCTCACTTTATCTTTGCTTAAGACACTTTATTTGGGTCATTTTGCTTTTTAATAAAGTCATACAGTTTTATGTTTTTATGTTTTGTGTTTTGTTTGTGTATGTTTGTTTATTGAAAATCAATAAAATTTTTATTTTAAAAAAAGAGTTAATGGAGAGGCAGTTTCTATAAGCAACACCAAAATGTTTCCTTCCTGCTTTCCTAACAGGATTAGGCCAATAATTTATTCTAACAACCGGTTCTCCAAACTGCTTAGAATGTTGACAACCGGTTCTAGCGGATAGGTGCAAACTGGTAGAATCCCACCTCTGTGTGTCTTTTGAACGTTTTGTTATTCTTACACTCTTTACAAAGAAATTCTCAGGTTTGTATCCCTGAGTGGGAAACACTTAACTACTCAAGTTCTTTAACAATCTTAGTTATGAACTGTTAACCGTACAAAACTGGCTATCATTTGTTTTGAACATATTTTACCTGAGATGTCGAGCAGCACTCCCCCAGCTTCAAGAATGATAATTCCAGCTCCTGCCATGTCCCAGCAGTGAATTCCCATCTCATAATAGGCATCTGCTCCTCCTGTGGCCACCAGGCACATATTAACAGCTGCTGTCCCTACTGCTCTAATCCTAAAACAGGTAACAGAATTACTGCAACCTATTATTTAGGCATTTAAATTAATGACTAATCATTTGGGTTGCTGAAGCACAGAAACAAAAACTGAATTGGGGAACTGAGTAGAATTTAGTAAAATAAACTGCATGTACCTAAATCTGGATGTCGCCAATATCAGGACATTAATCTTCATAACAGCACACTACTGCATCATCCTATCTTAATTATTCAATATGTGCCTTTTTCAATCAGCTAGAATACTGACTTTGCACATTATATATTTGTATTACTATGTCCAGATTCTTTTAATAAAGATAATGAATTCAATGGTAATTTGTCAGTGCATTTGGAAACCAGCTACACACGTCATAAAGAGTAAGAAACAAATTCTTCTGAATGTTGAAAATTAAGTGCAACATCCAAACATTTCTTTTCATGATTCAGTGGACATGAGTCCTTGTTTCTAGCTACTACCTCTGAATTGATGACATTCAACAACATACTTATTTATAAAATTTATAAACTGCCTATCTTACTTCAAGGTAACTCTAAGCAGCTGAGGTTGAAAATTAAAACACTACCAGGATAGATAGATCAAGATTAAATTATTTTTAAACAGATTGCTCCTGTTGAATTGAAGCTATTTTCCTTTCAAATGCCTTATGTTTACATTCACACTTTCCCTTTTATACTATCTCCCTTACCTTCAGCAATCACTTTCTGAGACTTTGCACGATATATATTTTTATGACTGTACACAGATTCTTTAATAAAGGTAATGCATTAAATGGTGATTTATCAGTGCATTTGGAAATCAGCAACATTTGGCACACAAACCTCAAAATTGGCAACTTGCATTGCCACAAACAGCCACACCTCTGCAGAAATTATTTATAGCAATAGCAATAGCACTTAAGACTTATATACCACTTCACAGTGCTTTTAGAGCCTCTCTAAGTGGTTTATAGAGAGCATATTGCCCCCAACAATCTGGGTCCTCATTTTACTGACCTCGGAAGGATGGAAGGCTGAGTCAACCTTGAGCCAGTGAGATCCGAATTACCAAACTGCTGGCAGCCGGTGATCGGCAGAAGTAGACTGCAGTACTGCATTCTAATCACTGCGCCACCGCGGCTCATAACCTTTCTTCTTAACTCCTGGCCTAAATTCTTTTTTTTCCTCCAGCATTGCCACTCATACTTAGGGTACAAAGTCACATAGTTCCTTGGTCATAAAGAATAAGGTGAGGTTTACAATAAACATTCTTTTTACTTTACTGTATAGTGCCTGCTTTCTGCTTATACCGTCTGGGACAATGTATTGAATCAGAGGTACTAATTTGGATCCTTGTGTGGACTGAGAGAATAATGGGGACATTTTCATCTTCTCGTAAACATCTGCATTGTATTGATGTTTCAAATTCTATAAAAATGCAAATAAAATCAAAATAAGAAAGATACCATACCCATGAATAGGAATGCTAAGGAGCCTCTGCATATTAGAAAGAACTGTTTTGATCACTTCTGGATCACGGTTGGATCCCAATTCTGATACTAAAAGTGCTTTTGTAATGTCTGCAAAAGAAACCAAAACTGCATCCATTCATTTACATTTGATCAGTGCTGTTAAAAAAGGCAAAATCAACAATTTTAATATATGATATTGTTTAAAGCACATTGTTACTTATTTTTTATCTCATGCCTAGAAGGGCGAGGAAAAAGGTAGTCTTCTCCCAGGCTCACTTAATGCTTACTCAGACATGTATGATCTGAATATGAAGAAGAAAACAAACTATATTGTGTAAATCTTTGTTAAAGAATACAAATAATTATGTCCCACAAAGTTCTGAGCAATCAACTGGCCCTGACAATTGAGCCTGGGTACCCCTCCAGATATTACATGAACAATGAGGTTGCATTTTATTCAGATATATGATACTCTCCAAGTTGATTCTCCTGTTGACTCTCCAAGTCAGATATGCTCTGTACTGTTTCCCAGAAATCCACCTTCTTTTAATGAAAATTTCAATTCAGTGGTAGACAGGCACAGAACATCTTGATAATGCTTCAAATTTTTTTTAAAAAAAGCAGACGAATTATATGAAATGGCATAGTGGTATCAAGCAGATTGTTTGAATAGCACACCTAGTGCCAGTTAGCACAGAAGCAATGGTAACTATGCGCTAAGACAGGGCTGTCAAACTCGCAGCCCATGCGCGAGATGTATCATGCACTATCCACACTCCACACCTGGTTTAGGGAAGGGGAAAAAAGCCCATGTGATGACATGAGTTTGACACCCCTGTGCTAAGAGAAAACATACAGAGTAAGCTCCATGTCCAAGGGCATTTGATCAATCTTTTTGCACTAAGTGGGGCAGTTATAGAACAAATAGAAATATTTCACTCTTCATATACTTCTCTGGCTAACTACTATTAGATGAACTCATCCCTGTTCTCAAATTATTTGCAATGTAAATTACGGAAGTATATTTAGGAATTTATATCCCTCAGGGCAATTTCTCAATGCAATATAAGAACAAAAAAAGCCTGTGTGGATTTCTGGAGGACACTATTGTATTTTTATCCTGCTCTTTTATATGCATATAACTCAAGGCAGTGATCATACATAATACACGTTCCTCCTTCTATTTTCCCCACAACAATCATCTTGTGAGGGCTGAGAGAAGAATTATATCACCCAGCCAGCTTTTGTTCCAAAGGCTGAAGCCTTGTGGTTTTCACCTTTACCATTATAACAAACTGATTTTAGGAAGAAAGCCAACACCAGAAAGGGCTATGGTGACCTTACAATTTTAGAATAAAAAGAAATTTGAAAAGTGAAGGTCGATGGAAAAGGTCAAGATACAGCAAGGCCAGTAAAAAACAAACAAACCTCAGAGGAAAGGCTTGTCCTATAAAATGAGAAAAGGTGAAAAAGTAGAAAGAACCTTTCTCAACTGCAGTTTGATATCAGCAACAAGGGGGCGCAGAAGTGTAAACAAGCAAATCCTTTATTTTTTATTTTATTTGTATTCTACCTTTATTATTTTAAAATAAAGCAGCGAAAATAATTTTCCTCACAATAACCGCCTTGTGAAGTGATTTGGGCAGTGACTGCTTCCAAGCCATAAGTATGAAAAGAAGTTCCTTGGCAAAGGAACTAAGAAGGAAAAAACCCTGAAAGAACAACAGGGCAAAGGAATTCCAAACCAAAAAGGTGGAGAGCTGCTAAACAGGATATGGTAATAATTGCATAATTGGTGTGAAATAGGCTAATACAGTCCTCTGCTTTCTCAAGCTTATGGAGCTTATGTGAAATGAATTCCCACCCTAACACAGAAACCAGAAATAAAAAAGATTTACCTCGTTGTTTTGACACTTGGAGTTTTTGTCCATTGCAAAAGGCTCCTTTTCCTTTTCGACCAGTATACATCTTATCTTCCACACAGCTGTACACAATTCCAAATTCCATCTGCGATAAGAGAAATGCAACATCTACAGATCTTTAATGGTCCAACTTTACATTATAGGAAGTGGTTGCAATGAAAACATTTTTTCCTATTATAAGTTAAAATAAAATGAAAAACCAATTACCTGCTTCTTTACTACAAAGCCAATTGAAACGGCTACAAAGGGAAACCTTGAAGATCAAAAAGAGAAATATTTTGTCTTTGTAAGATGAGGAAAGAAGTAATTACTGAAATTAGAAAAGTAAAGTTTGGATGAAATTATTCTAGACATCCCTCTTTCTAGAAAACACTGAAAAACATGTTCTAACATTTTCATGCCAAAACAAAAACAAAGATCATCCTTTAAGTAATATGTAGTGATAGCTGAAAAAAGTACCTATGCACAAAATTAGTTGTTCCATCTATAGGATCAATAATCCATGTGGGATTATCTGTCAAAATACTTCCTGCACCAGCTGCAACGGATTCTTCTCCGATAAAGCTAGAATGAACAACAATATACAAACACAGACAACAGATTGTAAATTCATATTTAATATACATGTATTATAAAGTAACACTACATCTTCAAAAGCCGTAACTTATCCAGTAAACTACTTTTAGGTCATTTAAATTTTTTTTAAAGACCATCAGTTCATTTGAATCATGATAAAATTTGCTGAAAAACTGAGTAATTGGTTCATGTAGTTAATACTTCTGTACTTAGAAGCATATAGTCTGGTACAGCTTTTCTCACTCTAATATCCTCCAGATGTGTTAAGATCACAATAGCCAATAGTCAATGTAACTGTGAAACAATATAGGCAGTCCTTGAGTTACAATAGCAATTGGGAATTTCCATTGCTAATCAGTGAACATCCCTGAAGAAAATGTCATTTTGGAGCAGTCACAGTTCCTTGAGATTGCTCAGAAAATGGCAGGCTGCTTCTGGGATGCAGTTGCACGGACCCAGGGAGTAACCTGCTCTCCTTCCCCAATGTGAAATATGGAGCTCTAGAATCTTCAAAAGATAAGTACTTGATGGATAATGGGGTGGGAAGTAGGGCCAAGGCCCTATAGCAGGGATGGCTAACCTTTTCGTCATCACGTGCTGAAAGTGTGCATACACATCTGTGCCTGCACCCATAATGCAATGTGTGCATGACTCTCCCCGTGCCCCTGCACATGTGCATGATCCCTGCCTCCCATCCCATGTGCATGCACATATGACCTCCGTGTACCTCCAGTTCCTCGCGCATGAGCAGCAGATATCCAACAATTAGCTGGCTGGCAGGAAGCATGTGCACATGCAGAGTGGATCTGATCTGGGGCGATAGCTTGTGTGTGGCAGAGATGGATCTGTGTGCCACTTCCAGCATGCGTGCCATAGGTTTGCCATCACGGGCCTATAGGAACTCTCTGGGAGAGGAAGCAGTCCAAGGCCTATGGGGACTTGGTGAGGTGGGATGGGGGGAGATACGTGGGAATATTGGAACATCCCTGAGATTGGTTATCAGAGTGAATTACTATGGGTGCAGTGCAAGGGTTATATATCAACATGGGGTCTTAACTTGCTTTTTGGGAAGGGTTTATCATAACTTTGCTAAGTGACCAGTTGTAAGTCAAATACCACTGTATATCCAGTTTCCTTATTCTTTCCTTTTTTAACACTTGATTTATAGCCACCCAGTTACTATTGCTGCCACTCTGCAAGATTTTATCTGAATCTTTTTAAAATGGAATCTATGGGTTTCAACATGGACTCAGATCAATGAAGCACATAGTGGAACTATATTGAAATCTGATTTGGAATCTGTTTATTCTATCATAGCTTCTATTAACACGGCCTAAATTGCATTTGTGTTTTGCGCAGCCACTTCACATTATTATGAAATTCAATGAGTGAATTAATAATTCCAAGATCCGACTCATGGGTACCTTTGCTGAGATCAGACCTGTATTTTAGAGGTATTCTCTTTTGCAATTAACTTCATAAAACATGCTGTACCTGTGTGATGGATATTTTTCTTTTATAGAAGATATAATCATATTTTCCACTTTTTGATCAGTGACTGTGACTAAATCTGCTGGAGAACTTTTAATCATGACAGTTACTTCCTCTGTCAATGCCTCCTGGATTACCTGTGCAGAAAAATCTTTATATGATTATTTTGAAATCAGAACATGATAAATAATATTCTTAATTATCAGCAAGACTTAAGTTAAAACTTATCTGTTGGGGGAAAGCAGCATGAAAAATTATATTGAAAGACTCAGATTCTATTCTTATTTTACAAGGTACAAACGGGTGGGATTCTACCAGTTCAGCCCGGTTCGATAGAACTGGTAGCTCCGAGGAACAGCTGACACTGAACCGATTGGTTCCAAAGATCTTTGCTTCAATTGGGACCCACCCGTCTGGGTACTAGGCTGTCCTTTATTCCCTGCTAAAGCAATCTTTGTTGCTTTGCGCGGCACAGCTGAGTGCCGCATGTCAGCAGGTTATTGCTTGCAGGAGAAGTCCTGCACACGCACGCTCACCGAACTGGTTGTCATGCCAGTAAGATCCCATCCCTAGGTACAAACATTTGTAATGAATAAAAATGTAGAAAATGGAAAAACCCTTTTCAGATGATATTCAAGTGCCATGCATAACTAATACATACATGTATGAGGGCACTATAGAAAGTACACAATTTTATAGATAAATTGGTTGTTTTTAATAAGCTGACCATCATTTAGGGTTTCTAAACCTGGTATTTATTTTCATATTTTAAAGTATATGTGATTTCTTGTTTGCTCTGTAAAACTCTCATTTCTTTGTATTGTTTAGATAATAGAAAGAAATACAAGTCAGGTTCTTGAGCATGTACAACTTCTCAGAAAAGTTAATATCCTTAAGCAGAGATGGCAGCTTAGGGCCTAGCTGACACAAGTGTCTCTCAATTCATTATTTTTATAATTCTTATGGCAGTATTGAAATATGTTAATACAGTTATTCATTATTGATGACACACCACAATTTTCAAGCTGCAAAGGATAAATTTAAAATCAGTACTCTGAACATTTAAACCATTTTTGAGGATGATATTTAAAAATTCCCTCTGATCCCAATAGAAAGTAAATTATTCATACCTCTCCGGCTTTTCTTGCTAAAGCAATTGCGTAGTTCATGCATTCTTCCCAAGGATCAGCCATCTTTACTTACCTATAATTTCATATTTCAGTTACTTTTAACTTATAAACTACCGTTTACAAAACTAACTTCATACTTTGGATTTCTCTTGTTCAAATTTTATACTTACACACACAAATTTTACACAGATTTTATACTCATGATATACAAATAAAAATTAACATTGGTTTGCCTGGTATCTTCCATAGAAGTTTTTTTAAATTTAAAAGCTCAGGGATTTTAATTTAATTTAAAATTTAATTTCAAGCATTGTTTTGTTCCAGAATTTTGGGGTCATAGCTAAAAAATATACATCTATTATATTTAGATGCTTAGAAGTAAAACTTACTGAATGTGAAATGTTTTCCCATATATGTTTAAAGGTACAAGTCTTGAAAAAGTATATAAATACTCTTAACAGGCTGATGCATAAAAAGGCTCATAAAGGCCCGGTCCCACTGGCTGATGGATGGAAAAAGTATGCATAAAGGACACAGCGGACGAGCAAAATTTCGGGGGTGGCTCCATCCGTTTTCATCCGCTCCAAAAATTAGCGAAAATTTGCATAAACAGAATGGAAAAGAATGGACGTGGCTAGTATGTAGCGGGAAAGTTAAACAGATGTTCATCGGAAGCCTAGCGGATGAAAGTGGATGACACGTCCGAAGGGGTTGCGGGGGGGAATTTCGAAGCGGATGCATAGCGGATGAAACGGATGCATCACGTATGCCTATAGGAAATAAAGGGGATGCCGCACGGATGTATATCGGATGCAAAGCGTTCACTGCGCATGCGGAGGGTATGAATTGCGTCCACTCCACGGATATAAAATTCTGCAGCACGCAGAATAGTCTATTCTGACTCAGAATAGTCTCAGAGACTGAGTTGTTTACTTGTTTAATAAAGTTTATCTTTGCTTAAGACACTTAATAAAGTTTACTTGGTTCATTTTTTTTACTTAATAAAGTGTTGGTAAAAAATTTGAAAAAATGGTTAAGCCTTTGCATGCTTGTGGGATAGATAAGGATAGTTGTGGGATAAATAAACCTCCAGTGCAACCATAGTAGGACTGTATGGGACACCATCCCAGCTGCCACACATATGGACCTTTATAATCAATAACAATTTATTCATTGATCAACACATTTTAAAATAAACAAAGCTCTTTTTAATGCCCTATTGATTGTAGGACCATTCAACATACATGGCACAATCTCATCAGTGTTATGCAATAGTCTCAAGGAAGCATCCATGAATCATCTATCATCCTGTCTTGCCATTCCACTGCCCCAGCTGGGGAGTTGCACCAGTGTCTCAGTAGGTTGCGCTGCTTCTTCCCTTCATGTGAAGCTCTGTTGGGGCCTTGTACATCCACAGTGTCTATCAGGTTATGTCTCCATTCACCAGGCTCCATGTCCCCATTGCCTTGTTGGCGGTCCACAAGTCTGTTCTGCAACACTGGGTAGCAGGTGCGCATGAGATTGTGCAGGATGCAGCAAACTTCCACGATGCTCCTCACAGTCTTGGGTCATGCTGCATAGTGGTGAGAAGTATCTGGAACCTTTTGGCCAGGATGCCGAAGGTGTTCTCCACCACCCGTCTTGCCCTGGACAGCCTGTAGTTGAAGATCCTCTCTTCACGGGTGAGGTATCTTGAACTGTACGGCTTCATGAGGTAGGTTCTGAGGGAGAACGTATCATCACCAACGATGAGTAGGGCACATCTTGTGTGTTGTTGGGCAGGGGGTCTGGATCTGGGAAACCCATGATGAGGTTGCGTTCCAGCCCCTCCTTGAGGTGACTGGCATTGTATACCTGGCCATCTGAAGCTGACCCGTTGCCTGAAGCATCGATGTACATGAACTTGTAGTCAGCATCAACCATGGCAAAGAGGATGATGCTGAAGAAGCCCTTGTAGTTGTAATAAGTGGACCCTGAGTTGGCTGGAGCTTTGCAGGCCATGTGCTTCCCATCTAAGGCTCCAACGGTGTGGGGAAAGTTCCACCTCTGATACCACTCTTCTGCAAGTTTTCTCCAGCCTTGTTCAGTGGTGGGGCACCTGAGGAGCTCCTCCACGTATTCTTCAATGAGGGCCTGTACCACTTCTCTGACCACTTTGCTGATGCTGTTGTGTGGCACCCTCCATGCATACTGCATGTTTCTATATGTGGTTCCAGAGGCCAGGTGCCGCAGAGTCAGTGCCACCTTCAATCCAGGGTCCAGGTTGGGATGGAAGTTGGTGCTAGGCTTGGTCAACCTGGGTCTCAGACACTCTACAAGTTCATCAAACATGGCTAGTGGCATCCTCATGAAGTGATGGAATGCACGAGGGTCTTCATTCCTCAGTTCCACCATCAACTAGTCATACAGTCCAAACTCTATTCTTCTCACGATCCATCCTTGGACCCACACAGCTCTTGGATGTCTCCTTCCTCTCCTCTGTGTAAAACCTGATACAGTCTGAACAGGTTTTGGTTCTGGTGATGAATAACCGCAGCTATCATATGGACTGTTGTTGATGTTGAAGACCAAGACCAAGGGTGAAAAGTACACCACGGCTGCTGAACTCATACTGAGATCCAGATGATTTTCTCCCCCTTTTTATAGAAAATATCGGTTGTCCGCTAGGTGTCCTTCTACATACTCTAGACATCCTCCAGACATCCTAAATATACAAGATACATCTCAGATACATTTTGTCCGTTTTGAATACTTTATATACGAGATGCATACACTTACATCCTTTCTATTTCTGTGCTACTAACGCTGTGTAGACGTTCCATGTACCTTTTGTTTCCTCCCTCTTTCCATTTTCAGCTGCAGCGGATATGAGTTGAGGGGATGGCCAGAGGATGCAGAGAGGATACAGCAGACATTTAATGGAAGGTAACGGACATAGAACATTTGTTGCCCATATATGTTGCGGATTTACATCGTACGCAGCGGAAAGTTCATCCATTCACAATGTTTTGTGCAGCTCAAAACTTTTTGCACGGGTGATATCGCAGTGGACGGATGCTTGATGGATAGAGCATATGAAACACGTATGCAGTGAGTACACAACGGATGCATCGCGTTTTCCAACGGATGGCAAGCTTTTTTAAACGTTTTACATCCTCTTTGCATCCATAAGTGCAGTGGGACTGGGCCTTTATCTTTGCAAGCCCTTCCTTATCCTTTGCCAGCAGATGAACTGTGATAGTGGCCATAGGGAAGAACTGGTCTGACCCCTTCCTTAGTACTTAGTAGACTCCCTATATGCATCAGAAAAGGCCTCTCTGCTTCAGGTTGATTAGCTTCTATCTAGTGTTGCTCTGGGAGTACTTGCCTGCCTCCTCCTTAATTATAACTAGAAAACACCAAATGGCAAAAGAGCATCTCTGGGAAAATGGAGCTTTTTCACCTTACCTTCACTGGAGCATCTTTTTCCTATCTTCAAGCAGAGATGACTCCCACTATGTCAGGAGGCATATTCCTCCTCCAGCCAAGTTTGCACACTGGTTTTCATGACCTTTTTCTGCCTTTATCTCCCATTTCTAGCTTCCCCACATCCTATGGTTCTGAGATATGTCTGCCTTGCCACTCCCATCCTGTTGTACCATGCTTCCCCCCTCATTTCCTAGTAGTTTTCCTCTGCATGGAACAGCAGGATGGATGAGGCAAGGCAGACATATCTCAGAATATCTCAATGGGCATAGTCTTCTT
>BLBF01020499.1:0-24692 GCA_015471245.1 Laticauda colubrina | reverse complement strand
TACTTAATTCTCCTGGTCCTTCCTGTTCTATAATCATGTAAAAAAAAACCATGTAAAACACACACACACACACACACACACACACACACACGGACACAGAAATGGACACAGACACGGACACACAGACACGGACACACATACATACTCAATTAGTGGCAAAATTCCTGTTTATTTCTGGGGATAGATAGTTCCTGTTTCTAAAAATATTTATTCCAAAAGAAAGGATGTTATTTTGATTGGTACTGTGCAATTCTGAATTTGCTTTTGCTTTTTGTTCAAGCCAGTTAAAGGAAATTCAGATGGAAAATAAGAAGACAGTAAAAACAAAAAACACTGTTTATTGGAAAATATCTTTTCAGGCTGCTTTCTGCTACTTTATTGGGAAGATATTAAATTTTAATTCCCTGCCTGCGTTATAAAATATCTTGGTGGTGCATGGAAGCGCAAATTTATTAGAAGATTTGCTCTTGGAAGATTTAGCACATTTGATTAAATAGCAACTGAATGCTTGAAGTTAACTATTCCCATCATAATCCTGCCAATGCCACTTCCATCTTTCCTGTATTCCCAGCTAGGTGGAAGCTTTTAATTGGTAGGGATTGCCTTTAAAGTAAATTTGATCAGATCTGGTTTGGATTTGAATGGAGAATCATCAGGAGATCCCAGACTAAGTAAGCAAAACTTAAGTAAAAAGCAAAGTAAGCAAAGCCAAAGTAAAAAGCTTTCCTTTTTTTGCAGAAAAGAACAAATTACTTATACATTGCCAAAACAACCATATGGACCTATCCAGGAAGACAACAGAAAGGAAGTTCCATATGTGCTTCCCCTGTCTTCCTTCCATGCATTTTCTTATACAATTTCCTATATAAACTATAGTTAATGAATGATGAAACCATATGTGAAAATGCATTTTCTAGTTTTTAAAGATCCATGAAATTCATTGTTTCCCTTTTATCTTTGTGTGTTTCATGTTCTGACCTAGATCTTCTGCAGTAATGCAAATAATTCATTCAGTTTTCTTACCCCCTCCTTTCCAATTTTAATACCAACAATGTCTACAGAGTGGCTTAAAATCAAGATGATAGTTGCATCAGATTCTAATGTACTACTGTAACTTTTGTCATTACCTCCCCCCCCCCCCGCCTCTCTCACACACACAGACACACACTTTAGTGGAAGCCTTTGTTTATTTTTCTCCTTTGTTATTCCAGAGTCCAGCTGTCTTCTTAGCTTGTTTTCTGCTCCAATATTTCAAATGAGTAGCAGTATTAGGAATGATGTGTTAGAATTTAGTGCTCTGCATCTTTTAATTCCTTCAGTTAAAATACAAAGTTTCAGCCATTCATCCATAGTTGATTTGACTGAAATCTGACTCAGTATAAGATGAATTGATACGACCTGACAAGATAAACTGAAAATTAGTAAAATTTATATGTATGGATTCTCTGCATATATATGACTAAGTCTAATATGCAAACCCATCTTTCTTTTGTTGCCCTACCACTTTCCATCATACCCCAACAACTGGTTTAGGAAGTGCACACAGGTTGAAATGAAGAGAGGGAATCTATTGCACTAGCAGATGGACTACACTGAATATATCTCATGAGCACTGATCTCCACTGTCTCATACAGTTGCATTTCACTAGAAACACATACAAACGTAAGATGTACTAGTATATCAGATATGCAATATGTTCATATTGCAGCAGGCATTGAATATGTAATTGCAAATTCTTCTTCCTGAATGATTACTGGCAGCACCAGAAAGTATTAATACTTCCCTTGGATAATATTTACAAATAATTAAATCCAAGCCTCATTAAGAATATGCAGATTGGTTAAGCTTCAAAATGCATTCAAAGAAATTTTGTTTCGATTGTTGGGGTTTCAGTGGCATTTTAAGGAGCGGTATGTATCATACATAATAGGCTTTAGCCCTTGTTATTATTTATTTATGAAATTATTCATGAATGCAACAACAATATTTTGATGTACTTTCTTCTGGTTTTTATATTCTGCAATTCTCTTTTATAATTTATTTTATTTTAGTTGATTTTTATCCTGCCTTTATTTCTTTATAAATAACTCAAAGCAGTGAACATACCTAATATTTCTTCTTCCACCTAGTTTCCCCACAACAACAAGCCTTTGAGGTGAGGTGAGCTGAGAGAGAGTAACTGCCCCAAAGTCACCCAGCTGGTTTTCATGCCTAACAACTCAGTCTTTTGGTTTTTAGCTTGTGGTTTCTAGCCCTATGCCAAACTGACTCTCAACCACTATGCCAAACTAGTCCCCCTGCTTTTCCAGAAGACTGAGAAATGGATATGTGAGTAGATAGGTAAGGGGAGAGGACACAGCACATATCATTATATCACCAAAAAAAGTCTACAATATTGATGTTTTCTATGCGTTCTTTAAAGTTTTCCTTATATCTTTATTTCCTTTTCTGCCTCTTTATTCCTCAAAATGTTATGTGAATTTCACTTGGATCCACCAAGTGTCAGGATTACTCAACATCAAAATTTGTTCAAATACTAGAAAAACAATAGTGAACATTCTAGACCAAAGGTCTTCAAACTCTGGCAAGTTTAAGACTTGTGGACTTCAACTCCCAGAATTCCTGAGCTAACATGACTGGAGGGAGGAATCCTGGGAGTTGAAGTCCACAAGTCTTAAAGCTGTCAAGTTTGTAGGCCCCTGGTCTCGTCTATATACAACGATCATTCAACCATTGAGAGTTTCATGCCCTCCCTCAATGGGTTGAAAAAAAATTTTTTTTTGAACATGTTGCTAATTTTCATAAATCATGGTTCTGAGGGCCACAAAAAAATGACATGGGACTGCTGGTAACTCATTCTTCTTTACAGCGGAAATGTACTTACTCATATTCTTGTAAGGCTATTCTGCAGTGTTTGAGAGATACATGACATGGGTGACTTTCAAGGGGTGGAGTGATGTACTTACAGAGCAATTCTTCTGTTGGAAGAAAAATGTTGTCCCAAAGTCCCAACAGAAAAGGAGGAAACAGTCATGTGAAAGTCACAGTCATGTGTCTTTTCCCATTCTGCTTTACAAGAGAAAATTCAAGAGCGAATATCCAAAAACTACAAAAGCACAACATCAAAAAAATATTGGTATTCATGCCATCCCTCATGAGCTGAAAGGGGCTTTTTTCTGAAATTGTTGTCAATTTTCACAAATATGGCTGTGATTTGACTATGATTTTTATCTGAAGAAAGAAAGTATGGAAAGGAAATTATCATGAATGAGTGGGAAGTTGAATTCTAAGGTCCCTTCCAACTCTATTATATTGTTACTGTTACCTCTGCAATTGGCATAGTATTCTCATGCAAGATCAGTTATCTAGAAACAGATGCTTGCAGAGCCTGGTAGGAAATCTTAGATTAAAAACAACAAAACCCATACATTATAACTATATTCTTTGGAACTAATAATGTATCTGATCTTTTACATTCTTATTGGAGTGGGTGCTAATTGCCTACTTCCCTTTAACTGTAAATGTACAGTCCTTTTCAAGCGGACCACAACCTCTGATGAGTTCTACATCCATAGATTTATTAGAGCAATACCTACATGGTTTGCTATTGCCTACTTCCAGGATGTTTTTGAAATTTCCAGTCTAGCCTATGGCTGTGGTATTCTCTGGAAATCTACCTATCAGGTTCAAACTTCCATAGGCAAAGTTGGCCAGGAAAGAATTGGACATTCTAAGTAGATGGCCTTGCAATTTAACCAATGTGGTGGGAACCTCATGGGATTCATTTTCCATTCATTATCAGTAATTTTATCCAAAACATATTCAAGTTCATTATATTTTTATGACAATCCTATACTCTGTGTCCATGTTATGGTCTCTATATCACATCTAGGTAATTTTCAAGATCTGGAATGTAATCAGTATAGATAATCAAGCCTAGTCTAGCCAGCCTGCCAGTCTTCCTCCCTCCCTCCCAGACAGCTGACAAAGTAGGTATCAGTTCTCTTTTTCTAGATCTTGAATATAATCAGGATAGATAGATAAACCTCTAGCTTTCCTTCTTTCCTCCCTCCCTCCCTTCTTCCCAGATAACTGACAAATGCACATGTTTTATATGGTAGGAACATATGTTTGCGTGTGTGTGTGTGTGTGTGTGTGTATAATCATATACATATACATTATACGGAAATAGAAGTGGGAGGCAGTGTTGTGGTGGCCTTTCTTTCCATGAGATTACAGTAGATAGGAAGAGAGGTTTAATCTAAGGCCCATGCTTTGTGGGGTACTGTAGGTTTGACTCTCTCCTTATCCTGTTTAATTTCTAACAAAGCTGCCGAGGGAGGTCATCTGGCTACATGGAGCGAGGTATTATCAGAGTGTTGATGATACCCAACCGCATATTTCAACCTCTGGTCACCCAAGCAATACTATCTCTCAATGTCTGGAGCCTGCTGGGGTCTGGAAAGGGAGGAACAAGCTCAGGCTGAATCCGAGCAGGCTGTTTGCTCTTTAGTGCTTCAAAAGAGATGTATATCATAGCTGTGCTTTGTGAAACTAATCCAGACCTATTGGAGAGCTTACACCTTTTACAGATCAGAAAACATCTGAATGTAGTAGTCACAAAAGCGATGTTTTAACCCATGTTACTAGGCAGCTTTTGATCTCTCTTTGAGGTTTCAGGTAAGGCAAGGAAAGTTTTATCTCTGTGCTTAATCCACAAAGTCTGCAGTAGTAATCTTCTCCAGACAATAGCGCACAGATCATTTCTTTCACTAAAGTTATCAGATTGGTTTTTTTGAAAGAGAAAGACACAATTGAGCTGAGACATTATGGTAGCACCCTTTTACTTCTATGAGCTGGAAGGAGGGATGTTAGTAGATTTTTATATATATATAAAATGACTAAAACTCAGGAGGGCAAGTAAAGTAAAATAAATAGAATAGAGTTATAAATAGGTGTTGTTCTGTTTATTCTTGCCTGATTGATCAATCAATTGCCTATCAGCTGATAAAGCATCCAGTCTTTTGAGCCAGTTAAGCAGTACAGTTTCTGTTACCTCAAATGCAAATTTAATGATTATAAAGTACATTTAAGAAACATGAAAGAGTGCTTGTTCTGCCCACTTGTACTTATGCACACTTTTTCAAGCAGTGCAGATTTAAATGAATGATGAATGAAAGCCACTTTATGAACTGTAATAGAAATTGAATTCCTAAACAATATGTGCTGCCTTTGAAAATGTAGGTTTGCTATTTGTAAAGTTTCCAAACTTCTACCCACCTAGCTCTCTTATGCTTTTTCCTGGTCTTAACATTTCTTTTTTGCTTTTTCAGCTTTCAGCTACTTTAACAAATTCTTCTGACCTCTCTCTACTGGGCAGAAGTTTATGGATTACTTAACATTCTGTTCCATGTTCCCCAAATTCTTGAGCCAAGAGATATTTCAGAGATATGTGGCATCCAGGGCATGGATTCCTCTGAATAAGGGCAGAAAATTGGAGATTTTTGAATTTTTTTAAATATTTGGCCCAGGTAGAGGTAAGCAACATGAATTTTTCCTCAAGGTGTTTGAAAGTGAAAGCTTATTAAGCTAATTATTCCCTATTGCAGTTTTTCAGGGCAAATTTAAATTAATGATTTTGAAACAAATGAATTAGAAAAACTAAAAAAATAAAAATGGTACAGATGTCAGTAAGGCGTGTAGCAATACTCCAGTGCCAAATTTCTCACTCTGTTTCTGACATGATTTGATCCACTTAAATGCAATGGAATGCTCTACATTTAGAGAGTTATCTGTAGTGATGCCAGATACATTAGCAACTGAAAATTCCAAGTGTTTACTTGTGAGCAGAGAAATTGATACATGAGGATCCATCATAAAAGTACCTGGTCTAAGTGGGACATTAAGTCAGGTTTAATTAAAGGAAACAAATGCCATTTAAAGGAAGATAAATCAATATCGTCCTTTTAAATTGTGTAAAAATGGCACATTTCTACTTCATCCAAGACTAAATTGTTGTCTTTGGAGTGATGTGTACTTAGAACATGAGTAAATTAAACAGCAAAGTAAGCAGCAATGGATCATGCCCAGTATTTCCTAGTTGAACCACAGACAACTACAGTGATCTGATACATATCAATTTTACAGTAGTCAATGTTGAAAAAGCACTATGCAATCTAAAACCATCTCTATCTATTGGACCAGATGGAACATGTGCCTACTTCTTAAAAAAGCTATCCACTACCAGAGCAGAACCTCTAAGCATAATCTTTGAAAAATCTTTCAGGACCAGCTCCTTGCCTAACCTATGGTCACAAGACACGGTCATCCCCATCTTCAAAAAGTGACACCCCAGCCTAGTTGAAAATTACAGACCAATCTCTTTATGCTGCATTGACTGTAAAGTCATGGAATCAATTATTAACCAATCCATCATCCTCCACTTAGAAACAAACAACCTACTCTCTAATAAACAATTTGGTTTCAGAAAAAAACTATCCTGTAATCTGCAACTCTTACACTGTAAAAACATATGGACTACACAACTCGATCAGGGCAAAACAATAGACGCAATCTAAATAGACTTCTGTAAAATCTTTGATTCAGTGGTACACGACAAACTACTCCTAAAACTAAAATCTTATGGTATCTCTGGACAACTGCATAACTGGATAGAAGCATTCCTGTCAAACAGACAACAAATGGTCAAATTGGAAGCATCCTATCAAATTCTGTACCTGTCAGCAGTAATGTCCCCCAGAGGAGTGTTCTAGGACCAACTCTCTTCATACTCTACATAAATGACCTCTGTGATCATATCAAGAGCAACTGAGTTTTTTTCACTGATCATGTAAAGCTATTCAACACCCCAGACAATACTGTTATCCTTCAAAAAGACCTTGACTATGTATCAGAATGGTCAAACAAATGGCAGTTTCAATTCTCAACAAATAAATGCTCTGTCTTACATATTGGCAAAAAAATAAATAAATCAGAAAATAAAATACAGGCTGAATAGTCAAGACCTTGTTGATGATCCAAACTCTGTCAAGGATCTTGGAGTACTCATCTCTAATGACCTAAGTACTAGAGCCCACTGTAACCACATAGCCAAAAAAGCATTAAGAGTTGTTAAGAGAAGGCGGAGCTACGTCTCGGTGTTACAGCTGCGATCTCGGGGCTCTGAGATCTCAGCTGATATTTTTGCCTCTGGTCGGTTCTAACGGACCTAAACCGTCCCGTAGAGACGGGGATTGTGAAGGGCACAGTCCCAGGATCCCAGAGATATCGCAAAATCTCTGGTTTGATCCGGGAGAAGCCCTTTTGCTGGAAGCAGAAAGGCAGCCTCTAAAGCTGCTGAAGTCGGGACAACTCCGGAAAGAAAGGGATTTAAATGAGCGTGTATCGGTTGGGTGAGAAATTCCTTTGTATTATAAATTGATTAAGACTTGAAAGGACATCCTGAACAAAGAAGAAATCTGTGACTTTATTTTTCTTTTGACTGAACCTGGGTTGAGCGGCGTTTAAGTGATGTCAAATTGAGACTTGGATTATTATTTTTTTCTTATTTTCTTTGAGGACTTTAAGGTGACTTTGTAGGTAACCGGATTGAATTTTCTCTTATATATTTTTTTATTTTTCACTTGATTTTTATTTTTTATCTTTTTAACTTTCTTTTTAGGATAGAGGCTCCCTTTGACTATCTTTTTCTTTTGTTTGAGTTCTTTATAAATATTTTTTCTTTTGGCTGGGGGGGGGAAAGAGTATTTAGAGATGCTGTAACACTGCCAACTAGAGGCTTGAAAATATTTTATTTGAATTGGGGAGAAAAGCACTTCTTTTCAAGGACATTTTAATGTGATAAGATAGAGGGAGAATACAGTAAAATATTATTACAGGTGCTCTCTTGGACTCTTATCAATATCTCAACATTTGAGGTTTGGCTTTGAAGCTGCTGGAGAAGACAGTCATAATAAGAGCCTTGGATAAAGAAATAAAGTGCAGTGTACAGTGCATATATATATATATATATATATACTTTTGAAACACCTACTCGCCAGCCTTTTTGGTTAATTTTAACTCTAGCATTTTTGCTTTTTATTTCAAAGGGAAAGCCTCAGAGTTTTTTCTTTTTTCTTCTCTTTCTTTGCTTCTTCCATCTATTTTAATTGGATTAGGGTCTAGAAGAACCTGAAGACCTTTCTTTTTCCTTTTTCCTTTTTTCTTTTTTGGCTTTGGGCTTTTTAATATTGGATTTTTTCTTTTTCTTTTTGATTTTTTGGACTATATTTGGTTACTATACCAGCTGGATTTAAAGTCAAAGAGAGCTTGAAGACTTGGAAATATTAAAATGAGCAGGAAGCCAAAATCATTCGGCGTTTTTGCTTCTACCTCTGCTTCCCCACCACTTGAAGGACAACTTTCAATTCAGACAATGTTGAAGCAAGATAAGGAACAAGAAAAAGTAAATTTACAGATGATTATGCAAGGAATTCAAGATATTAAGATAAAAATAGATACCATGGACAAAAAAATAGAGAAATCTGATGAAAATTTTAAACAAATGATGGGAAAATATGAGGAGAGATTCCAAAAAATTGAGGAAGAAGGAAAACAAAGAGAGAAGATTGGAAATAGTGACACTAGATTAACAGTGATAGAACAAGAAAAAAATGGGATGTTGAGGTGGGAGATGGAAAGATCAGAATTTTATCTTAGATTTCAAAATATAGAAGAGGAAAAAGGAGAAAACTTGGCTGTGATAATGATAGAAATATTGGCAGATCTCCTGGAAATTACTGAGGAAAAAATGATGGTCGGAGTAGATGAGATATACCGAGTTTATACAAGATATGCGATGAGAAATAAACTACCAAAGGAAGTACATATTAGATTTACTAAAAAATCCATCAGAACACAAATATTACAAGTGGCAAGAGAAAAAGCATTGAAATATAAAAACAAAGAGATTGTAGTTTTAAAACAAATACCTAGAAGAGTGAGAGAGATGAGAAGAGAATATCGATTTTTGACCAAAGTGCTACTGGAAAATGAAGTGAACTACAGATGGCTGATACCAGAAGGACTAATTTTTACGTGGCAAGAGCAGAGACATAGAATTGACTCGATTGAAAAAGCAGAACTTTTTTATGCAGAATTTTTTGGAAGAAAAAAAGAGGTGGCAGAGAAAGAGATCTCATTAATTGAGCTTCTGGAGGAACAACTGGAGATTGAAAAAGAGAAAGGAGTTGCAGGTGGACAGGTAGACAGTAAAGAACAACGTGAAGTGAGAGCTACGAGAGCTGTTAGACCTAAATATAAAGCATAATCATGGAAGAAAAAAAATTGATTACAATGAATATAAATGGACTTAACTCAGCTGTTAAAAGAAGGAAAACTTTTCACAAATTAGAGAAATTAAAATTTGATATAATTTGCTTACAAGAAGTTCATATTAAAAAGCAACATGAGCACTTGTTAGTACAGCCAAAATTAGGGAAAATATTTACTTCTTTGATTCAATGTAAGAAAAGAGGAGTGGTTCTCTACATTAAAGAAGATATTCTAGCAAAACTGATCTACACGGATGAAGATGGAAGAGTATTAATGGTGGAAATAATGGATAATAATAAAAAAATACTCTTGATTGCAATTTATGCTCCGAATGATAAACAAGAAGAGTTTTATAAAAAACTACATATGGAAATAATTAGACTGGACTATGTTAACATAATCATGATGGGAGATTTTAATGGAATTGTGGACAATAAATTGGACTATATAACAACAACAACAAAACAAAATAGAAAGATTCTCCCTAAATCTTTTTTTAAAATGACAGATGAATTAACCTTAAAAGATATTTGGAGGGAAAGAAATGTTAAAACTAAACAATATACTTTTTATTCTAATAGACATTTATCATGGTCCAGATTAGATATGATTTGGATCTCAACAGAATTAATATCTACTATTCAAGAAACAAATATTGAAATAAGTACTTGGGCAGATCATAGTCCAATGACAATTAAATGGAAGGGACAAAGAAAAAGATCGAGATGGACATTAAACAATACCATTTTAAAGGAGAAAGATTTTATACAATGGATGGAGAAGGAATTGGTCTTTTTTTTTAAAGAAAATAAAAAAGAAGATACCTCAATACAGAATGTTTGGGATACAATGAAGGCATATGTAAGAGGTTTGATAATAGACTATACAAGAAAAAAGAATATTAGAAAAAGACAAACCTCTAAGGCCTTGGAAGATGAATATATAAGACTTGAAAAAGAATTACAGAAAATACCACAGAAAAAAGATATTAAATTGAAACTGGATGTAATTAAGCATAAAATGGAATTAATAGAGAAAGAAGAACTGGCACAGAAAATTAGAAATTCTAAACAGAATTATTTTGAAGACGCAAATAAACCAGGTAGATGGCTAGCATATAAACTGAGAAAGGAGAAGGAATCAAGAAAAATATTGAAACTAATAGATGATCAAGGTCAAGTTTGTTGTGGTAATAAGGAGAAAAAGGAAATTATTCGAGATTATTATGGACAACTATATAATCAAGAGAATATTGATGAGAAAAAAATTAAACAGTATTTACAGAATGTTAACTTACCGAAGATACCTAAAGAGACTGAAGAAATGTTAGAAAGCAATATAACAATGATGGAACTAAATGAAGCATTTAAAAGACAAAATAATGGGAAAGCACCAGGTCCAGATGGGCTTCCGGCAGAATTCTATAAAAAATTTCAAGAATCATTGAGCACTCCATTGTTAGAAATTATGAATGAAGTTATGTTAAAAAAGATGATACCCAAAACATGGTCAGAGGCTTATATTACTCTTATTTTAAAGGAAGAGGCTGACCCATTGCAAATTAAGAACTATAGACCTATTTCCTTATTGAATGCAGATTATAAAATCTTTGCTTCAATTTGAGCAGAAAGACTGAAAAAATATTTAAATAATTTTATCCATCCAGATCAAAATGGATTTCTACCAAAGAGACAAATTAGAGACAACATGAGAGTAATTTTGGATACCTTGGAATATTATGAGGCTCATCCTGAAAAACAAATGGCTTTGATATTCCTAGATGCTCAAAAAGCATTTGACAACGTGAACTGGAGATTTATGTTATTATTATTGGAACAGATGGGCTTTGCCAGAAAATTTATTCAAGCAATAGAAGCCATATATAATAAACAGACAGCAAAGGTAATGATGGAGGGAGAATTTACAGATCTTATTAATATAAGAAGAGGTACAAGACAAGGATGTCCCCTATCTCCTTTGTTATTCGTATTAACTTTGGAAGTGTTGAATAGAAATATTAGAGATGATAAAAATATAAAAGGAATGAAAATTAAAAAGGAAGAATTTAAACTACAAGCTTTTGCTGACGATTTAGCTTTTATTCTGGAAGACCCATTAGAAACCGCTCCAAAGTTATTGGAAAAGGTAGAGACATATGGTGAGATGGCTGGCTTGAAAATAAATAAAGATAAAACAAAGATTTTGACAAAAAATATGTTGTTGAGACAAAGAGAAGAACTGACAGATCTTTTGAAAATTCAAATTACAAACAAGGTTAAGTATCTGGGGATATATTTGACAGCAAGATGTAGCACATTAAAAGAGAATAATTATATTAAACTTAAACAACAGATAATTACAGATTTGAAGAAATGGGAAAATTTACAATTGTCATTAATAGGGAGAATTTCAACAATTAAGATGAATATTTTACCTAGAATTTTATTTCTCTTTCAAACAATACCAATTAGACTTGGAAAAGACTATTTTGAAGATTTAAATAAAACTATGTTGAAGTTTATATGGCAAGGTAAAAAAGCGAGAATAAAGTTAAAACTTTTGCAAGATGCTAGAAATAGAGGAGGTTTTGGCCTGCCTAATTGGGAACTGTATTATCAAGCTGCAAGTTTGATGTGGGTCAAAGAATGGATAACATTAAGAAAACATAGATTGTTGACATTAGAAGGACATGATTTACTGTTGGGCTGGCATGCTTTTTTTATGGTACAAGGGAACTAAAACACAGGGGTATTTCAGAAGACATTATATACGGGAGTCTTTGTGGTTAAATTGGGAGAAGATAAAAAAACAATGTTATTTGAAAATTCCAACTTGGTTATCGACTATTGAAGCATTTTCCTATCCTATGATCTATAAAAAGGAACAAACAGTTAGATATGGGGAACTGTTGGATGAAAAGGGTGGACTTAAAACGATCCAAAACTTAGAGGAACAAGGTATAAGGATGAATTGGTTTTCATATGCGCAAATACACTCAAGATATCTTGAAGATTTTAAAACGGAAGGATTCTATGATAAACAGACTGATTTAGATAAGATATTGATGGGTACTGATGAGAAAGTGATTAAAAAGTTATATGGTTATTTATTGGGAATTAAGCTAGAGGAAGAACAAGTTAAAGAAACTATGATTGCATGGGGGAAGAATTTTGGATATGGAATTGATTTAGAACAATGGCAAAAATTGTGGTCTCAAAATTATAAAATGACAATGTCAATAGCATATAAAGAAAACTTGTATAAGATGTTTTACAGGTGGCACCTTCCCCCGACAAGAATAGCAAGAATGTTCAAGAATAAATCTGAAAAATGTTGGAAATGTCATCAGATACCTGGCTCATACTATCATATGTGGTGGACTTGTGAGAATGCTAGAAAATATTGGACTAAAATTCACATATGGTTGGAAAAAATGACAAAGAAACACATAGACTTGAAGCCAGAGATCTTTTTATTGGGAATTTTACCTGATATATATAATAAAGACTTGAAATATTTGATTGTAAATGTATTAACGGCGGCTAGGATTGTATTTGCTAAAAATTGGAAGAATGAGAAAACACCATTGCAGGAAGAAATTATTAAGAAAATATTGGAATGTGCTGAGATGAGTAGATTGACATTTGAAATTAGAGAACAAGAAGATAAACAATTTTATGCAATTTGGGGTTTTTTTATCAATGGTTAGATGATAAAATACAATAATAGAGCATTAATATTATATATATGAAGAGTTTTTAGGATTGATTTGTTATGATTATACGACAAATTATAGAATAAACTGTTTGAAGTATTGTTATCTCGCAAAGCATGAATGATTAAAAGTATAGTCAGAAAAATATTTTTTTATTTTTATTTTTTTTTTTAGTAATATTAGAATATGGATTGACAATATGAGTGGTTATGCAATATAATTGTAATTGACACTATAAAATGAATGCACAAAACTGATGAACCAACCGATACACCGGAAGTATATATGAGAGTAGATGTTTTTAATGTTTTGTATGTTTGTTTGTTTGTAGAAAATTAATAAAAACTTTAAAAAAAAAAAAAAGAGTTGTTAACCTAATCTTATGTAGCTTTTTCTCTGGTAATATTACACTAATAACTAGAGCATACAAAACTTTGCTCGACCAGTACTCGAATACAGCTCATCAGTCTGGAACTCACATTACATATCTGATATTAACACAGTTGAGAAAGTCCAGAAATATTTCACAAGAAGAGTTCTCCACTCCTCTACTCATTGCAGAATACCTTATGCCACCAGACTCGAAATTCTAGACCTAGAAAACCTAGAGCTACACCGCCTTCGGTCCGATCTCAGTATAGTATATAAAATCATACATTGCAATGTCCTACCTGTCAATGAATACTTCGGCTTCAACCATAACAACACAAGAGCAAGCAATAGATACAAACTCAAGGTAAATCGCACCAAACTTGATTGCAGGAAATACAACTTCAGCAACAGAGTGGTCAGTGTTTGGAATATTCTACCTGACTCTGGTTTCTTCCCCAAACCCCAAAAACTTTAACCTTAGACTATCTACCATTGACCTCACCACCCTTTCCTAAGAGGTCTGTAGGGGACATGCATAAGCACACCAACGTGCCTACCGTCCCTGTCCTATTGTTTCTTTTATTTTTCTTATATGTATCCATGTATTCATAACTATGTTTTTGTTTTCTTAAAATAGTTAAAAGCTATTTTTTAAAAACTATTTTTAAATAGTTAAAAACTATGTTTTTCTTATACTTATTTTCTTGTAAGCAATTGACAAACCAAATGAAATAAAAAAATATTTTTCCTCTTAGTTCATTATGAATACATCTTTTTAAATGAAAGATTATTGTCCAAACCTAAAGCATAGTAGTTAACCTAATTATTTCTGCAGCTAAATATTTTGTTTTATGGAACCAGTAACTAATAATAAAAACTAATAACAGGATGTAAGTATATGTAGGTATATCAGTTTTCCAGCTCCAGGGAATGAAAGAAGTTCTTCATTCTGCTAGGATGGAAATATGTTTACTACATTACACTGTGATATTGTTTTACCCATGCAGTTTTGCTAAATAGGACATACTATGTCCTATAGTACTATCTTGCTCTGAACATACCATTGCAAGCCAGATGATCCTGTCTTATGTGACCAGGCTACAAAGTATAACTTTAGTCTTGGACCTTTTCCCTGCTCAGTAACAAAACTATCCATCAGATAGCCATTTGAGTCAGCAATAATTATATTGACATGAAATTTGCTTCTTGTAGTACCGATTCTTATCAAGTCTCTGTTCTGAGTCACTGCCAAATGTTGCAGCCCTGGTTTTGTATGTTCAGCATGCACTGGGCAAAGCAATTTGTTGAATCCTCAATTTGTTTTCCTCCCTGTTCAGCACTTCAGCCATCAGGAGAAAAAAAAAATCTGCCAGATGCAGGATCATCTGCATATCCAGTGCCAGCTCTAAAGCAGATTGCTTGCTGTTTAGGGTGGAGGCATATTCTCATAAGGAAGTGTCCACCTTAGGGTCAGCCGAGTTAGACCTGGTTAATACTAAGATGGAAGGCTGCCTGGAAATTCCAGGGTTAAAAACAAGACTGGGAATTTGAACAGACATTCTAGAGGTGGTATCAAAGATGCTCTTTTAAAAGGATCATTTTCTTTTTCTGTGTGGAAGAAGAACAAAATGTTTCGCTTCTCATCCAAGAAATGTGATGAAATATGCCCCTGGAGAAATGGAAGGAGGGACAGTTTGTGCAACACACAGCTTTCCCAGAAAGAGAGATTAAGAAACTGCGCAATCCCAGGCTGGGTGGGGTAGGGAAAAAGAGGGTAGTTCAGCTTAGAATCTCTCTGGATATATCCACTAGGTTAGAAGGTTATAGCTTTAGTCTAGTAAGAATTTGTCCATTAGAGGAAAGCAAATAAAGGATTGGACATGATTGAATTTAGCTGTGTGGTTTTTGGCCTTGGGAATGTCAAATCACTTCTTATTGCTGTCTGTCAAGAAAAACTACTCAGATATGTTTATGCAATCATCAGTTTCTGATTTCTTAATTACTATAAAAATATTCATTTCTCATTAGCATTATGATTTTCATATTCATATTTTCAGTCTAGCTTATAAAATGCATCATAAAAACTTTTGAACGGTAAATAGAGAATGAAGAAAAATGTATAGTAATAGAGGTCTTAGAAATGAAAATGATTAAGGAATGGCTCCCATTTAACAGATAGAAAATGTTGCATTATCTAGAGCTGAAAATAAATTGTGGAAAGCTACAAAATATCTAAATGAGCTTGGTGAAGTGCTAAGCTCATCAAAATCAAGAGAGACTTTTGAGGTGACAGACCTCCATTGGATTTCTGTTGTTTGAAAAAAAATGAGGAAGAAGTGACTTTCTGTAATATATGGTTGAATTTGTATAAGTCTCAGGAGGGAATTTTCCTCATTTTTTTTTTTTTTTACTGAAAATGAGTTGCACAATGAAGGTGAGTCTTGAGAGTCAATAGTCTAATGCTCTTCCAGTACAGAATTGATCCTCTATTAAGGAATAAGATGAAACAAATAAACTAATTGTAACTTTGCATATATCACTGTGGCATTATTTTTAGCATGGTGGGTAGGAGAAATGGACAAATTAGTACATGATTTCAATCAGTAAAGTTTAGTCAGGGATTTCCAACATTGGAAATTTCCAACATTATGTACACAGTGTGGGATTCCATCACATGTTCTTTGAAAACAGGCTTCATAGTAGAAAATATAATGTTTAAATAAGCTGTAACTATTACTGGATCTAGATTTGCTGCTTCCATATAAGTTATCTGATTAGGCATGTAAAAGTAAAGCAGGAGTATGGCCTTAGGATATGAAACATAAAGGACTGAAAAATAGATAACATCTTAATGATAAGATGTACAATTTGGAGACGTGAGTTTTTTATGTATTAGAATGTATGCTCTTGCTTAAGAGCAGTTGCTGTTTCCCAGTTTTCTCAAATACTGATAGAACACCAATTCCAGTATAATTAGTTTCCTATTTTCCTATTATGAGGGTTTGTATATCCACAAACTAGTTTGCTTTATTATGGATAATGTTTTATAGGCAAGGAAATTAATTGAAATGTATGTTAATTGATTTTTTTTTCATTTCTAATTTATTCTTGTTCATATTTACCATTCATATCAGTGGTGGGATTCATTTTTTTTTTACTACTGGTTCTGTGGGGCATGGCTTGGTGAGTGTGGCAGGGGAAAGCTACTGTAAAATCTCCAGTCAGAGGTGGTATTTGCTAGTTCTTCGAACTACTCAAAATTTCTGCTACTGGTTCTCAAGAACTAGTCAGAACCTGCTGAATACCACCTCTGATTCATATGCAAAGAGGCAAAAAGAGAATATTGCCTTGTTACAGAATAGTATTGCTTTGTTACACAATAGATTACAGTAATTTTACTGTCAAGAGAATTTGGGTTCGTAATCCGAGCCAGGGTCTCATAAGAAGGACCCCAAATATGCTGCATGGAAAGGATGTAGTTTATTTTTGAGAGCAAGGAATCTGCTTTTGAAGGTAGCGACAAATGGGGTACAGAGTTCAGAGATATTTATAAGAAAGATGGTCCTTGTAGGGGTGTAGGGTGAATGTATACATACTTTATGTGATGTTATAATTTGATGAATGTGTAACCTGGGTGGGGAAAATATTTTAATTAACTTGAATTGTTTTTCCAGATCTTCTTCTCTGATGTGCGGGATAAGTCTGGGTGACTCATTTGTTGGACCCAATTAAGTTTGTATAAAGGATTTTCCTTATTTGTTATTTTCTTTGATTTAATCAGTTTTGGCTTGGCTATTAATTATTTAGCAGAGATGTGATTTAACAATCCTTTGTAACAATGTATTTACATTTGCTTGCAACATAGTTTCTAGTCTCAACCATTTGCGGATCATGTTAATGGGAAGGTTTGAGACAGTGTAGGAGCAAATAATTTTCACATTGCCATAGTTTGTGATATCTTTCTTTGTTGCTGGCTTTTTTATACTTTACTACAGTGTATGCCTTCTAAAACTAAACCTTAAATTAAACAATAGAAGCTCTTTATAGTCACGAAGAATGGCTGGGGTAGAGGATAGAACGGGTAGGCAAAAGTGGCTACCTCAGTCAACGCAGCAAGTCTGAACAGATATAACTTATGCTCATTCGCCACATCATCATCATCATTCGCTGCATCATTATCCAAATGTGATCAGGTTGAATCCTTTAAGCCCCTGTCACACTGCACCAACGGCTGCAAAGAGGATGCATAACGGACAAAAAAGCTTGCCATCCGTTGGTTAACGCGATGTACTCACTGCCTCCGTTTTGCTTCCTCTCTATACGTCCACCATCCGTCTATTGACGTTTCATCCGCTCAGAAAGTTTTGAGCTGCCCAAAACTTTTGCATGGAAAATGTATCCAATTCGTCCGTTATGCATCCGCTACGCATCCGTTCTGCATCCGTTATGCATCCGCTATATCCGCTAGGCATCTGCTGCGCATACGCGCAACTCACATCCGCCCGGATGCAGGGAGGAAGCGGAACGGATGCAGAACGGATGCAGAACAGATGCAGAACAGATGCAGCATGGAAACAAAGCATTTAAAACAGAAAAAACGTTCGCAGAGGGGACCTATCTCGGATATTAAGGATGTCTAGAGGATGCCTAGAGGATGCCTAGAGGATGCAAAGGGACACCTATACTGCCTATAAAAAGGGGGAGCAACACATCTGGATCTCACTTTCAGAACAGCAGCCCTGCGGTGCGGACCTCTGCAGCCTTCATCTGACTCTTCCCCTTCCACAGCATCCAGTCATGTCCACCGTGGATCATAACACAGTTCTTTTGGCAGCCACCATCCTTCTGCAACAGTGCAAAGCCATCTACGGGCTCTGTGAACTCTACTACGGGAAGAAAAAGGGGCGGCCAAGAAGCGTCTGGGTACGAAGATGGTTCGACAGAAGAGCAGAGTACGGACTGTACAACAAGCTGATGGTGGAGCTCAGGAGCGAAGACACTCGGGCATTCCAGAACTTCATGAGGATGCCTTCAGCCATGTTTAACGAAGTTGTGCAGCGGCTGACACCCAGGTTGACCAAGACAAATACCAACTTCCGGCCCAGCCTGGAACCTGGGCCCAAGGTGGCACTCACTCTGCGCCACCTGGCCTCAGGGACCACTTACAGGAGCATGCAGTACGGCTGGAGGGTGCCACCCAACACCATCAGCATTGTGGTCAGAGAAGTGGTGCAGGCCATCATCGAAGAATACAAGGAGGAGCTCCTCCAGTGCCCCTCCACTGAAGAAGGATGGAAGAAAGTTGCAGAGCAGTGGTATCGGAGGTGGAACTTCCCACACACCGTTGGAGCCATCGACGGCAAGCACGTGGGCTGCAAAGCGCCAGCCAAGTCGGGGTCCGCTTATTTCAACTACAAGGGCTTCTTCAGCATCATCCTCTTCGCCATGGTTGATGCTGACTACAAGTTCATGTACAT
Organism: Laticauda colubrina; assembly: GCA_015471245.1. Taxonomy (NCBI): domain Eukaryota; kingdom Metazoa; phylum Chordata; class Lepidosauria; order Squamata; family Elapidae; genus Laticauda; species Laticauda colubrina. The sequence goes on along the minus strand of BLBF01020499.1, from coordinate 5,794 downwards.
CAATGCTTCAGGCAGCGGATCATCTTCAGATGCCCAGGTATACAATGCCAGTCACCTCAAGGAGGAGCTGGAACGCAACCTCATCATGGGCTTCCCAGATCCAGAACCCCTGCCCAGCGACACACAAGATGTGCCCTACTTCATCGTGGGGGATGACGCCTTCTCCCTCACAACCTACCTCATGAAGCCCTACACCTCCAAATACATCACCCGTGAAGAGAGGATCTTCAACTACAGGCTATCCAGGGCAAGGCGGGTGGTGGAGAACGCCTTTGGCATCCTGGCCAACAGGTTCCAGGTACTTCTCACCACCATGCAGCATCACCCACAGACCGTGAGGAGGATCGTGGAAGCTTGCTGCATCCTGCACAATCTCATGCGCATCCGCTACCCAGTCTTGCAGAACAGGCTTGTGGACCTCCAGCAAGGCAATGGGGACATGAAGCCTGGGGAATGGAGGCAAGGGCAAAACCTGATAGACACTCAGGATGTGCAAGGCCCCAACAGAGCCTCACGTGAAGGGAAGAAGCAGCGCAACCTCCTGAAACACTGGTGCAACCCCCATAGCTGGAGCGGTGGAGTGGCAAGACAGGATGATAGATGCTTAATGGATGCTTCCTTCAGCCTGTCTCATCACAGTGATGAGATTGGGCCATGTATGTTGAGTGGCCCTACAATGAACAGGGCATTTAATAAACAGTTGTGTTTATGTTGACATGTGTGGATGATTGATTATATTGTTATTGATAATAAAGGGCCATAGGTGTGGCACCTGGGAGGGTAGACCATACAGTCCCACTATGTTTGCACTGGAGGTTTATCTATCCCACAGCTGTTACCCATCCCAAAGGTAGACCTGCCCATCCCACAGGTATCCCTACCCATCCCACAGCTATCTCAACCATTTCTAAAAGTTTCCAGCAAGACTTTATTAAAAAAAAGAAATGAAGCAAGTGTGTGAATCAAAAATAGACTTTATTAACAACAAGCTATAAGACAAAAATGAGTCTCTGGCATTCCTCTTGGTCGCTCAGTCTCAGGGGTGAAGGGTGCAGGTGCTGTGGAGGTGGCTGGTGCTGGAGTGCTTGTCATCAGCTCCTCCAGAAGCAGAAGCAGCAGAAGCCCCAGCCCCAGAAGAGCGAGCCCGTGCTGCAGAAGCCCCAGCAGAACCAGAGTGAGGGCCAGGGGGCGGGATGGTAACCCTGTCCCTCTTGCCAGGACTGGCAGCAGATGGCTGAGGCTTGCTGTGCTTCAGCATGGTTGTGGGGTTGCTAGCTGGCAGGGAGGCTGGCAGGGAGGCAGGCACCAAGGTTGGCAGGAAGGCTGGCAGGCAGGCAGGCTGGCAGGCAGGCAGATAGCAAGGCTTGCAGGAAGGCTGGCACCAAGGCTGGCAGGCAGGCTGGCAGGCAGGCTGGCAGGCAGCAAGGCTGGCAGCAAGGCTGGCAGCAAGGCTGGCAGCAAGGCTTGCAGGCAGACATGCAGGCAGACATGCAGGCAGGACAGGCAAGGCAGTCGATGTGTCTGGAAGCAGGTCTTTCCTCTGAATGGTGACCTTTTTCCAAGCTGCTTCCGTTATATCCGCGGGGCTGACGCAATGCATGCTCCCCGCATGCGCAATTAACGCTCGGCATCCACTAGGCTTCCACTGTGCATCCGCTCTGCATCCGCTCTGCATCCACTTCATCCGCTGTGCATCCGCTCTGCATCCGCTGTATCCATTCTGTGTCTGCTTTGCTGAGGTCCCCCGGAAGCCTAGCGGATGTGCCCTCCGTTCCCATCCGCTTCCATCTGCTGGGCTTCCGTTCCACATCCGCTTTCCATCCGCCCTGCGTCCTCCCCCCGTCCGTGTTATCCGCTCCGGTTATGCAAATTTTTGCCCCTTTTGAGAGCGGATAACAAAGGATGGAACATTTTGCTCGTCCATTGTGTCCGTTTTGCATCCCTTGGGCAGTGTGACAGGGCCTTTACTAAGCCATTTACAGTACCTTGTTCTCAGGTCCAACTGGTAGATATTAGGATTCCTAGGGAGAAAGTAGGAATGGGATTCTACCAGTTCGTACCTATTTGCTAGAACCGGTTGTTAACATTCTAAGCAGTTCAGAGAACCGGTTGTTAGAAGAAATTACTGCCTAATCCTGTAAGGAAGGCAGGAAGGAAACATTCTGGTGTTGCTTACAGAAACTGCCTCTTGGCAGGACTAGATTTCCTGTCTCAGGAACTTCTCTGGAGTTTTTCTCTTCCTCCTTTGCTGGTACTTTGCTTGTGTGGAGTGACCATTCAAAGTTACAATGGCACTGAAAAAAATTACTTATGACTGTTTTCACATTTATGACTGTTGCAGCATCTCCACAGTCACGAGAGGCCAGGCAAGGAGATGCGTGCCTCAATGTGAGTGATGTTGAGTTGGCCACACCCAGCCAATAACATGACCACCAAGCCGTGTCCACCCAGTCATATGACCACACAGCCATGCCCACCAACTAAGCCATGCCCAAAGAACCGGTTGTTCAGAAATTTAAATCCCACCCCTGGGAGAGAGTAGTTTATCTTTAAAGACTGAGTGACTGAGTGGATTCTGCATAACAGTTTTCAGTGAAGGAGCCAGTCAACTTTTTAAATAACGTGAAATAGATCTTCATATTCAGGAAGTCATTTGCTTGGATAATTATTCCAACACAGGAACCTTCCCCCAAATTTTAGTGTATTTTGTCATTTGAACTCCCCCCCCCCTGTACTTTTTAAATGAACACAATTAACCTTTAAAGAAAAAGAAAGGAAAACAAAAATATGTACAAAGAATGTCTTCTAACTTCTTTCAAAGCTATAAAGAACATTTACATTCGACTCTTGGTTTAAGACTGTAATAAAATATCCATTTTCCCCAAAAAAGAAAAGGGGAAAAAAAATCCTTTTATGTCAAAATTTAATTGTTCTCCATCTTCCGCAAAAAAAATTGAGAAGCGCTTCCAATAATAGATGAATTTCTTCAGTGATTTTTCTTTCACAAGGACAGTTAACTTAGCCCTTCTTTTGAGTTCTGTCACTTTTATTTATTATTTGTCTATTGTGGGTATTGTAAGATCTTTCCAATGCTGAACATGTGAAGTCATGCTGCTTTTATCATATACAACAATAAAACACCACAAGATTTTTCCATTTTACTTCCATCTATAAATCCTAACAAAAATGTTCTGCTCTGAGTTTATTTATTTATTAAATTTATTGGCCACCCATCTTATCACATGGTAACTCTGTAGGATATTTTTTATATACAAGTTATTTGCCCTGGCAGTATTGGTGGGAGAATACCTGGTGGATCTTTGATTAAGCTATTGTTTACTGTTTGTTTTATTGTTTGTCTGAGTTGGTAGTTTCTTAATCAGGGGATTCTAGCACTGATGATGTTACCTAGTTGGGTAATGAAAAGTCTGCAAAAAAAACAACAACAACAGCCAAATTCAGAGAGCACCAAGGTCTCCACAGTTTACCCTTCCTTTGAAAGACCTACCATGAGTAAACCTGTGGCAATACCAAGAGTGTTGTCATTTTGCACTTTATCTTTCCTCCTTTTCATCTCTCCAAACCTCTTTTTCTTGCACAAACCTACATACATAAGAAACCTCTTTTTCTTGCACAAACCTACTAATACATAAGATGTATTTTATTATTACATATGTATATGTACACCTTTATTATTACTTACATTAAACTGTCATAAATTTGCATTGTTGTATTGTATTGTTGCTTATAATTCATTTTAAATCATATGTCATTAAACATATGTCCCTAATGCTTAGTGAGCCACTTTCAAACTGAAGCTTGAAAGTTTTTTTGAATATTGGTTGCTTGCCTGTATAATAATTGCTGAGTTTTCCTTGGAAAAGCTATTTTTAACAATGTTTCATTCTAGTCATTATCCTCCAAATTGATATTACAAATATTTCACATAGTACTGTAGAGGTAGACTACTTATACCTTGATATTTTAGAGCACAATTCTTCCACTCCCTTTGTGTGGGCTATTTTATCTCAGACTAATTAAAACTGAAATCCAGGCTGGTCATATCCCTAAACTCCTGTATTCCTTTGGCAATTGCACTAACAATATTTAATAACATATGGTCCAATTTATATGATTTTCATTTAAAAGGGGTATTCTTTTATACTATGAGTAACTTCTTAAGATTAAAGATGGTTAATAATAGCAAAAATGGAAAACCAAAACATTGGTTCACTGATGTCTTACAATTATCCACACTACTGATCTTGCATCCACTGGAAAATGTAAAGTCATGTTGCTTACAAGAAACCATCTCAGTTTCTTCCTTTTCTTCTTCCTGTGGTGTATGTGGGAGTCATGGCTGAAAATATCCTAGAATATCTCTGAAGAAGGAGTTGAGAGAAGTCATGCTGACCTTAAGATATGTTAGGAATTTGAACATTCATTTATTATCTCAACCTTCTAAAAACTCTCTCTTGCCTTTATATTCCGGTCAGTTATGTCCCTTTGGTCATGTGAGATCATGATTAATGAGATCTAAATGAGGCCTAAAAAGCTGTGTGAGGACTTTGTATGGAGTGAGGATGAATCAAGTATTATTAGCAGAATCTTATTTTTGTACAAGGAAGTGGGATGCTATTGTACTATTGATATGGAGTCCATAATCATTTTAGCAACTACAATTCTAATCTTCCTATTTGTTTTTTCTCTCTCAACAGAGGAAATAGTGCCTCAGTGACAGAGGTATCCAAATTCCTCCACTCCTCCATACTTTCATAAAATTTCATATTTTTCATCAACCCTCAACCATTTATTACATGAAAACAATTTAATAAATACTACTTCAACTAATAGTGCTATGAATAGCAATGACAATAATATTGGCAAGAACAAATCTACTAGAGGAAAGTGGTTCCTTTATAAATATTTATATATATATATATATATATATATATATATATATATATATATATATATATATATATATATGTTTTCTTAGGTTTTCGCGGGTACTTACATGTGTGCTGTTTAGCTTCCTTCGGGTATTATCCCACGTCATTGTAGTTCTGTTAAAGTTGTAGCAACGTTTCAGCAGAATCTCATCTGCCATCTTCAGGCTTCTGTATGGATATGGGTCTTACAGCTCCTGGTTTTAAATTTGAGGCTGGTCTATTCTGATTGGTTGGGAGCCTGGACCTGTTTCATTGGACTTGGAGTTTGATTGATTGGTGTTCCTGGTTTCTTCTGTCTGTTTTGTGGCTTTGATTGGCTGGCAACAGTCTGTTCTTGTGTTGGAGGCTTTTAGTGCAGCTTGGCTCCGTGTGAAGGGACGGCTGCTCTTCATTAGCAAGCTGGGTTTCACCTGGGTGCCTGGTGGGGGGGTGAGGTTGGAGCTATCAGAGGGAGTCTGTTTTTGCCCAGGTGTTTGTCTGGCTTGTGGCATGGAGATCTTTCTATTTGAGAGTGCAGGCTTCCAAATGATTGACAGTCTGCTGGAATCATCTCTTCTATTCATGCTGTCAGGTCTTTTTTCAATCTCTATGGCTTCTCTGATGATTCTGTGGCTGGGGTTTTCTATAGTGGCCAGGGTTTTAGTGCCATTGAAGTTGATGTTGTGACCTGTGGTTTTCATGTGTTGGACTAGTGAGGAGGTGTGTTCCAGCTTTTTTACTGCATTTTTTTGTTCATCTAGGCGGGTACTTATTCTTCTATTGGTCTGTCCAATGTATGTGGCCGGGCATGATGTGCAGGGAATTTCGTATATGCCTTGGTTTTCCAGGTCAATTTTGTCTTT
>BLBF01020498.1:0-34190 GCA_015471245.1 Laticauda colubrina | reverse complement strand
TGTGCCCAGGTGTTAGCCTGGCTTGTGGTGTGGAGATTTTTTTGTTTCAGAGTGTAGGCTTCCAAATGATTGGCAGTCTGGTGGAATCATCTCTTCTATTCATGCTTTCAGGTCTTTTTTCAATCTCTATGGCTTCTCTGATGATTCTGTGGCTGGGGTTTTCTATAGTGGCTAGGGTTTTGGTGCCATTGAAGTTGATGTTATGACCTGTGGCTTTCATGTGTTGGACTAGTGAGGAAGTATGTTCCAGCTTTTTTACTGCATTTTTGTGTTCATCCAGGCAGGTACTTATTCTTCTATTGGTCTGTCCAATGTATGCTGGAGAATGAGGAGGAGAATTGTCCTTGCATTCTCCATTAAATGTAAAAATGTGGATATCATATTTTTTTTCTGGCGCACATCTGAAAAAGCACATCTGCATTACTACCTACACTAGCCTTCATCAAACAGGCACCAAGCTGGCACCACTTTGATGTATTAGCACTGCAAATCCAACAATTCTCCACTACCTGAACAAATTTCAAGGGCACTGGGTTCAGGAAAGCACAACACATTTTTGAATGAAGAATAAGATGACAACAGGCTTGAGTGGGCATGTTGCCACAATGTAGAGATTGTCAAAGGCTAGAATCAAGAATGAAAAGAATTTTTAATTTTTAAAATGTCAGAACACAAGACCCATTTCTCCAAACTCCTTAAACCTATCCAAATGTCTTTGTAAGGACTGCTCTACAAAAGACTACGATTGCAGATAAAAATGACTTTTCCCATGTCATGGTGACCCAGAAAACAAAATGGTCTCAGAAGGATGACTTTGTCTCTTATGTGAAAGAGAAATATAATTGAGGGTCACAACAGACAACATTTGTCAGTATTAAGCACTGGATTTAAACAAAAATGAACAAACTCATTGAATGAAACGGCCTTCAAAAATACACTTCAAATCAAAAAAAAACAAACCAGGTTTTCAGATTCCCACTTGAGAAATGTTGAAGCAATTATGAAACCCACCATGCAACCATTTTTCAAAACCACTTCTCTTCTGATTCTTTATATATCATAGTTTAAGTATTCTGATTTTTCAAAAGTGTCTAATACAAACCTCATAGCCATTTGTTGGGTTTCCTTTAGACAACAAATGCTTTGTCACTTCCCTCTTGTCTGAATATAAGAGTTCTCTGCTAAATGGCTCATCTCAGAGTGAAGAGCTGTCATCAGCTGATTTTCAGACACAATTTTAAATAAAATCAAATACTGTTCTGTAACTAGACCCTAAATAGATTTTAGTATTGAAAACAGCTTCCCAAATGCTCTGAGGTAAGGAATATTTCACATGAATTTTTAAAATATGATCTGTGATATTGAAAGCGGAAAAGCAAGACATGCATTTTATCTAAAGATTATCAGATTGCCTTATTTGTATTCCAACAGTTTTTCAAGATACACTGAACAGCAAAGAAGGAAGAGGGTGTTAGCATACAATTACTTAAGGCCACTTTTTTTTTCTCAAAAAAAAAAAAAAATCCAAAATGGTTTTAAGTAAGATATCAGCAAGCCTATCATCCCAAGTTTTTGCTATAAATTGCTGGTATGATGGTGAGTTAACATACTCTAAAAAGTCAACCCAATGTACATTGGAACTGATTTTCTAATCTTCCAATAAAATGTTTTATTCATCTCTTTTATATGTTTGTAGCTTGCCTTTGAGACTATTTTGGTGTAGCGGTTAAAACAGCAGGCTAGAAACTGAGAGACCATGATTTTAGCCCTTCCTTAAGCACAAAGCCAGCTGGGCTTTGAGTCAGTCACTCTCTCTCAGCTCTGGGAAAGAAGCAATGGCAAATCACTTCTGAAGCACCATGCCAAGCAAATTGCAATGACCTGACTAGTGGTGGGATTCCATTTTCTTTACTACCGGTTCTGTGGGCATGACTTGGTGAGCGTGGCAGGGGAAGGATACTGTAAAATCTCTGGTTAGAGGCGGTATTTGCTGGTTCTCTGAACTACTCAAAATTTCTGATACCGGTTCTCCAGAACTGGTCAGAACCTGCTGAATACCACCACTGGACCTGACCAGATAGACTTTGAGGATTGAACATGTTTGAACAGAAGGGGGGGAGTTGTCTTTAGACTGAACAGTTAAATTATAAGAAGTGATAATTATCATAACTGTTACTTTGTGCTCAACAGCATGACAGATAAATGGATTAACTTAAAAGTAATACAAAAGAAAATACAGATCATATCTTGTAAAAGAAACCTGCAGGTCTTTTAAAGAGGCATCATAGTAATGGGAGGCTTCAAATACTGTGACATGTTGGAAGGCAAATTCTGGCCAAGAATGGTTCTTCCAGAAAATTCCTGACTTGCATTGCAGATCTTTTTCTTCATTAGGGATCAGCTATCTTTGACTTCAAATGCCCCAATACAAATGACTCAGTTGAAGATGTCAAAGCAAAGTTAATATTCTACCATAAATGAATGATTCAGAAGCAGATATGATTTGAGTTGCACTCGCAAAATATTGTGTGATAAATATCTCCAGCAAGAAAATAAGACTATGAGTAGACACCACCATTAATTCTGTTCATCAGCAAAAGGTGATGAAAAAGTTGGCAAAATATACTCAAAAAGATTTTGGGGTACAGTCTCCAATTCATTGCCAGGTAGAAATTCTTTGTTACTGTTGTGGATAGTTGTACATTTCAGGCTACAATGTACTGAGCATTACCTATCGTAAAAACTTCTCTTCTCTTGCAGATAGTTTAGAGCTTCTCTTGCAGATAGTTCATTACAAGTTTAGGGTACACAATCAGTGCACTAAGCTTCATAGAATACCAACAGTTGAACACAGAATTGTATTGCATTGCATTACTTTACATTATGTCATATCATATCATATATTGTATCATATATAATACATACACACACATACACTGTACCGTCTATTTTATTTATTTATTAAATTTATATGCTGCTTATCACAAGTGACTCTGGGTGGCTTACAGCATCATCACAATAAAAGACAATATAAAACAGAATGTTAAAAATGTTAAAACATTAAATATTAAACATTAAAACTAAGGAAGAAAAAACCAAATAAAAGGGAGGAACCAATACATAAACAGGGTAGAGGTGAGATCTTCTCCTAATCTATAAATAATCCTCAACTTACAACCATTCATTTAGTGACCATTTGAAGTTACAAAAAAAGTGATCAAAATTCAAACACTCGACAACTGTCTCATATGTATGATAGTTGCATTGTCCTGGGGTCATGCAATCATCATTTTGCAAACTTCTGACAAGCAAAGTCAGTGGAGATGCCAGATTCATTTAACACCAATGTTACTTACTTAACTAATTCACTTAACAACTGTAGAAAGGTTGTAAAATGGAGCAAAACTCACTTCATGACCATTGTGCTTAGCAACACAAATTTGAGGCACAATTGTCATAAAGTCGAGTATTACCCAAACTAATCACCTCCAGAGTGGAATGTTTCCATCAGAGTACCAAACCAGTTAGCAGGGTCAAGATTTCAGGCACCTTTTGGTCAAGGAGTGATGGTGGATCTCACTTTGAGGAGCAAGAAGATGTTCCATAGGGAATATTTATTTATATTGGGAAAGTACTGGATGTTGAGCTCAAGTTTACTGTAAGAAAGCCAGGGATGCATCTCATAGTCAGGAAATAAAATGATCACATTTAATAACCCTTTTAAGAAAGAATGCCTCAAGGTTCTAAGTTAGAGCCCCTACAAAAATCTAGAACTATATTTTTTAAATAAGACAGAATAGCCATATTATTAGTACATGCTGAGAAATCCTGCATTTTGCCATGTTAATATCAATTAAATCAAATGTAAAGCTAATTTCTAGCTTTCCACACATTTATTGTTTGATTGTATAGCATGAACACATAAGAAAGCTTTTTTTTTTTTTGGGAAAGCAATATCTATGTCGACAAAAGTACTCTAAATCCTTGTAATTGTAATTTTCAGGTTGTCATCTGAGTTTCAGAAAGATTTGGCCTGGAAATCTGTGCAAATATAAATGCAATTTGCTTGCCCTTTTTTTTCTATAGGCAGTGAGAAGCAATTATGGTTCAGCATTATAGAAGCAAATGCTGGTTGATTCTTTGGTGAACCAACACAACCAAAAATTTAAGATTACACGGATTTAGGTAATGTCTGTTTAAACTGATCTAATTTAAAATAGTTTGGAATGTGGTCAGGTGGGTAAAGCAAATTTCATATATAATTGTCAGGTTCTTTTTTAGGGGTCTTCATCAAAATCCCTGTAAATTAGAAAAGATTTACACTTCCTCATTTACAGGACAGGAATATTCTTGCACCCAAATAATTACTTTTGGAATGTGGAGCAGGCTCACCTCATCCCCCTTAGAAGAGCTACTGAAAAGATATGGTAGGACGAATTTCATTTCAGATAACAATACTACTTCCCCAAAGCAGGAATGCCATTAAAATAAAGATTAGCAGAAAGGATTTGCTTCTCTGCCTAATTTAAACTTTTTGTAATGCCCAAACAGAACTTCTCTCTTCTTTTTTCATTGGTTCAACTCTCTTTCCCCCACCCCCTCTGTTTATTTCCACCTACTATTCTTCTTTCTCTATTTTTCTATACTGAGCTTAACTCAAACTTTACCGGCCTTTTTTTTTTTTCCCCTGGATATTTCTGCTGCAAGGACAGAGAAGAATATGTTTTTGTGAAAATGTGTCTCTGTGTTAGAGAGTGGTTTGTATGAGAGATAGGAAAATTTGTGGGGTCTTTGGTGCTCTCTGAACTTGGTTGTTTTCTTGGAGATGTCTCATTACCCAAACCAGGTAACATCATCAATGCTACAAGGGGCTGGGGTTTGTTCTTCTTCTGTTGGAGTTGCTGGGAGAGTTCTCAGTGGTTCCAAAGGCTGCTGTTTAAGCCCTGGCTCCACTGCACTTATGGATGCAAAGAGGATGTAAAACGTTAAAAAAAGCTTGCCATCCATTGGAAAACGCTATGCATCCATTGGGTACTCACTGCATACGTGTTTCATACGCTCTATCCCTCGAGCATCTGTCCACTGAGATTTCATCCATGCAAGAAGTTTTGAGCTGCACAAAACTTTGTGAGCAGATGAACTTTCTGCCACGTACGATGTACATCCATGACATATACGGGCAACAAACATTCTATGTCTGTTATCATCCGTTAAACGTCCGCTGTATCCTCTCTGCATCCTCTGGCCATACCCTCAACTCACATCCGCTGCAGCTGAAAATGGAAAGAGGGAGGAAACAAAAGGTACACGGAACGTCCACACAGTGTTAGTAGCATGGAAATAGAAAGGATGTAAGCGAATGCATCTCGTATATAAAGGATTAAAATGGACAAAATGTTTGTATCTGGGATGTATCTCGGATATTTAGGATGTCTGGAGTATGTCTAGAGTAAGTAGAAGGACACCTAGCGGACTACCGATATTTCCTCTAAAAAGGGGGAGGAAATCATCTGGATCTTAGTATGAGTCCAGCAGCCATGGTGTACAGACCTCTTCACCCCTGGTCTTGGTCTTCCACATCATCAATTGTTCTCCACCATGGATCACGACACAGTCCGTATGATAGCTGTGCTCATTCATCACCAGAACCAAAACCTGTTCAGACTGTTTCACCTTTTATACAGAAGGAGAAGAAGGAGACATCCAAGATCTGTGTGGGTCCGAGGATGGATCATGATAAGAATGGAGTTTGGACTGTATGACCAGTTGATGGTGGAGCTGAGGAATGAAGACCCTCGTGCATTCCATCACTTCATGAGGATGCCACCAGCCATGTTTGACGAACTTGTAGAGCATCTGAGACCCAGGTTCACCAAGCCTAGCACCAACTTCCGTCCCAACCTGGATCCTGAACTGAAGGTGGCACTGACTCTGCGCCATCTGGCCTCTGGAACCACATACAGAAACATGCAGGATGCATGGAGGGTGCCACACAACAGCATCAGCAAAGTGGTCAGAGAAGTGGTGCAGGCCATCATCGAAGAATACATGGAGGAGCTCCTCAAGTGCCCCACCACTGAACAAGGCTGGAGAAAATTTGCAGAAGAGTGGTATCAGAGGTGGAACTTTCCCCACACCGTTGGAGCCATAGATGGAAAGCACGTGGCCTGCAAAGCTCCACCCAACTCAGGGTCCACTTATTACAACCACAAGGGCTTTTTCAGTATCATCCTCTTTGCCATGGTTGATGCTGACTACAAGTTTATCTACATCGATGCTTCAGGCAACGGGTCAGCTTCAGATGCCCAGGTATACAATGCCAGTCACCTCAAGGAGGGGCTGGAACGCAACCTCATCATGGGCTTCCCAGATCCAGACCCCCTGCCCAATGACACACAAGATGTGCCCTACTTCATCATGGGGGATGACGCCTACTCCCTCAGAACCTACCTCATGAAGCCGTACAGTTCAAGATACCTCACCCGTGAAGAGAGGATCTTCAACTACAGGTGTCCAGGGCAAGACGGGTGGTGGAGAACGTCTTTGGCATCCTGGCCAACAGGTTCCAGATACTTCTCACCACCATGCAGCATGAGCCACAGACTGTGAGGAGCATTGTGGAAGCTTGCTGCATCCTGCACAATCTCATGCATACACGCTACCCAGTGTTGCAGAACAGACTTGTCGACCGTCAACAAGGGAATGGGGACATGGAGCCTGGTAGATATGTGGATATGTGGATATGTGGATATGTGGATATGTGGAAACCTGATAGATATGTGGATGTACAAGGCCCCAACAGAGCTTCATGTGAAGGGAAGAAGCAGCACAACCTACGGAGACACTGGTGCAACTCCCCAGCTGGAGCAGTGGAGTGACAAGACAGGATGGTAGATGATTAATGGATGCTTCCTTGAGCCTGTCGCATAACATTGATGAGATTGTGCCATGTATGATGAGTGGTCCTACAATGAATAGGGCATTAATAAAGAGCTTTGTTTATTTTAAAATGTGTTGATCAATGAATAAATTGTTATTGATAATAAAGGTCCATATGTGTGGCAGCTGGGATGGTGGACCATACAGTCCTACTATGCTTGCACTGGAGGTTTATCAATCCCACAGCTATCCTTACCCATCCCACAAGCATGCAAAGGATTAACCATTTTTTCAAAGTTTTCACCAACACTTTATTAACAAAAAAAAAAAAAAAGAACCAAGTGTGTTAAACAAAGATAACCTTTATTAATAAGTGTTTTAAGTAAACTGTATGACTTTATTAAAAAAGTAAAATGAACCAAGTAAAGTGTCTTAAGCAAAGATAAAGTGAACAGATAACAACTCAGTCTCTGGCACTATTCTCAGTCACTCTGAGGCATGTCCATGGTCTCAGCTGTCAAGCAGCCAGGGACTGTGGAGGTGGCTGTGGCTGGAGTGCTGGTCTAAGGCGCCATTGGGGTGCTTGGCCCTAAGAGTACAACAGGGGATGGTGTGTTCAGGAAGCCATCCGAGAGCTGACTCAGTCCTGTGAGGTTGAGAGGCCCTTCATCAAGGACTTGAGATATGAGGCCCAAGACAGATGACAGATTGTCCATTGACGGTCTTGGCTGTGGGGTGGAGGAAGGGTTGGGAGGAATGAAGTGGGGCTGTCTGGTCTGCAGCTGGGTGAGGACTGGCATCTGTGGCATCCGATGAACCTGGGCCTGGACTGGGAAGTTCTGCTTCTGCTGTGGGAAGTCCTGGTAGTTGTAGCCTTGGTAGGTGAGGGGCTGTTGAAAGCCGTGGAAGGGCTGTGACATCGCCTGGGGTGGAGGAGCAGACCTGGACTGGGTAGGAGCAGGTTCAGCTGGACCTGGAGGGTGGTGCAGAAGTGCTGTGATCTTCTGTTTCATCACCTGGTACTGGGCCTCGGGCAGGTCCCTGAGCGTCTGGCTCACATAGGTGATGAAGGGCTTCCGGTCCAAGGATGGTATGTTGCTGTGGACCAGCTGAGAGAAAAGTTCTGTGCTGGTCTTCATTGTGTCCCTGATCTCCAACAGCACACTGTGGTCCTGGCCCTCCAGTCTGCCTCTCTACCTGCATCCTCTGGAGCTCGGGGTGGTGGGGGTGGTGGGTTGGCCTCTGGTGACTGCTGCTTCTTCCTCCATTTGTGACAGCAGGGCGTCATCCACCACGGGATCCTCCAAGTCTGCCAGCATGGGGAGTGCAGCTATCGGGGGGGTCTCTGCTGTGGGGCCCTCTGAAGACACCTGCCTGGACAGGCTAGCTGGCTCCTGGCTGGAAGAGGACTGGCTGTCTGTGGGCTGTCTGAGGGAGAGGGGTCTCAGAGGGCTGCTCATCGGTGGCGGATCTCACCCTCCAGGAAACTGCATTTGGCCATGACATACATCTGCCGGTCAGTGAGCTTGACATCAGCCTGCCCGGATTTCTTGAGGTGTAGCTTGCCATACCAGGTATGCATGTGCTTCCACCATCCTAGGAGTACTTCTGCAGTGTACCCCAGGCTCTCTGCCTTGTCTCTCCAAGCTGCCTGCTTCTTCTTGGTGTTGCAATAGAGTCTGTGGCCCTTTCTCCAGAGGTACTCATTCTCCCTCAGCCATTCCAGCACCTCATCCTTATGCTCCTCGGAAACGGTGTACTGTTTCCTCTCTCCCTTCTCCTTCCCTTGCCTCTTCCTCCCTCTGGCAGGGGCTTCAGCAGGGCCTTCAGGGGCTTGAGTAGCAGGGCCTTCAGGGGCTTCAGCAGCAGGGCCTTCAGGGGCTTCAGCAGCAGGGCCTTCAGGGGCTTCAGTAGCAGGACCTTCAGCAGCAGGGCTTTGAGGGCCTTGGGGCTGGTCCACCACAACAGCAGCAGCAACAGCAGCAGCAGCAGCAGCAGCTTCAGAGTCAGTGCCAGGGGGTGGGATGCTGGTTTTGTCCTTCTTGCCAGGGCTGGAATGAGTAGGCATCAGCTTCCTCTTCTTGCCTGACTGATGAACCATGGTGTTCCTTGAAGATGTATGTGGCAGCACGTCTTTCCCCTGTATGCTGACTGCATGCGTGCTGCATCCTTTTATATCTGCAGAGCTGACGCAATTCATACTCCACACATGCGCAGTGAACACTTTTCATCCTATATTCATCCGCACGGCATCCCCTTTGTTTCCTATAGGCATCCGTGATACATCCCCTTCATCCGCGATGCATCCGCCCCTTCCGCTATGCGTCCGCTTCGCAATTCTCCCCCGTAACCCCTTCGGATGTGTCATCCACTTCCATCAGCTGTCATCCACTAGGCTTCCTATGAACATCCATTTGACATCCCCACTACATACTATCCACATCTGTTCTTTTCCGTTCTGTTTTTGCAAATTTTCGCCACTTTTTGGAGTGGATGACAACGGATGGAGCCACCTCCGAAATTTTGCTTGTTCGCTGTGTCCTTTATGCATACGTTTTGCGTCCATCAGCCAGTGGGACCTAGCCTTTACTGTTTGATTGTCTGAGTTCCTTGATTGGGGTGTGGTTTGCAGTTTGGTTTTTGGTCTAATATTAATCTTGATTGTCTGGGTGTTGGTTACTGTTGAGGAGGTATTTTAGTTTAGTTGCATCTCATACAGCAAAATTAAATACCATCTTCAGTATACATTATGACTATGAAAATAAACACAAACACACATCCTTCACATTCTATACATTGCATTGGAAACCCATGATATTGCATGAATATTTTATTCTTTTTGTTTCCCTTTTGGCTTTTTGCTTGTCTCTTTTGTATGGTATGTAGATGTTGTTTACCTTTATGTACCTGTGGATGGCTGATTTGTCTGAGTGCCAGGCTTCTGGGAATTCTTTGGCATTCTTGGGATTTAGCTTGCTCGAAGATGTTCAGAGTTTCCCAACTGAAACTATGGTAAAGCCTGTTCATGTGTTGTGTAATTAAGGACTTTTCATTATGCTTTGTTGTCACTGATTATGATTATCAATGTGTTCTGCTAGTCTTCTTCCTGTTTGTCCTACATAATGGTTGTTACAGTTCTTATACTACTATAGGATAGTTTGTATATGAAGATGAAAGATCCATTCGTTTTATGAAGGGGCACCTTACTATCTAAGCAATTTTAATTAATATGGTTAATTAATTTTTGTTCTGACCTTGTCCTCTTTTGGAATGTTGCTTCTTATATATTGAAGGATCCACTGATCAAATAAGTCCAATTCAGTTAGCGTTGACTTTCAGATGCCACATAAGACAGCTCTCCAAGATGATCAGTCATCAATCTGATCCTTCTGGTCGCCCAGCTAATATAGGATTTACAGGACAGATATTGAATCAGGAGGATATTAAAAGAGGTGCCAGGACCGAAATGAAAAGCATCATGTTTACTTAAGTGGTCCCCATTAATTATAGCACCAATAAGAGGTGTCTTCCTAATTGCCTGAGTCTGCCCAAGGTCCAGTCACCAGAATTCAACTCACAAACAGTTTGATTTTGTTAGGCATGTTTTATAGCCCTCTCATCCTTCATCCCCAGAGTTGCTCAGCATTAGCAAAACAAGGTTACATATTAATGAGGATTAAGTGTCTAGCAGGCATTAGGCACCTGCTACCACAAAAGAAGGAAGTAATTATCTGATTATGGTTAAAACAAAAAGTTTGTTATGAAAGTAATAAAGGCACGATTAATAAATAAGCCTGTAAAAGTAAATAGGAAGAGCCAGCTTGTTTAAGCAAGGTATGAATTGAAAAATGTGGGTCAATTCCTGGACATATGTTCATTTGAGCCTGGTCATTTGTGCTTTGAGTAAGAACTCTGACTCATTTATTCTGTGATTTCTTTGGTTGTATTCTTGGCTATCTATTATATTCGTAAATTTCTTCTCCATTGCCAAAGTTCAAAAGTATCAGTAGCCTTTCTCTCTTGTTTCTTCAGAGTTCAACTTTTGCTTTTATGGAAGGAAAATTATACCAAGCTTCTAAGTATAAGCATGTCAAGGCATCTATCTTTTCCAAGATCTTTGATGCTACCCTATCAAGTGTTAGTCTGCAGTGTAATTATTGATTGCTTTTTTTTTTTGGCAATCATTTTTGCAGCAATTTTATTAAACATTATTTTTTCAAAGATAAAAACTTATACAAACTAGAGAGAGAAAAAAAAGAAAAAGAAAAAATATAAAGTGAAGAAAAGAAAAAAATAAGAACGTAGCAAAAAAGAGAGAAAATTAATATATAAATAAATTATTTCCCTCTTCATCACAAGTATAAACAATTTTGGTTACTTTCTCTTAAAATACAACAAATGATCTCTTTTTCCCATAGCTCATTTCTTACCTGTAAACAAATCCTGAAAGCCTCATCCTTCAGTCCTGATCAGCAAACTCTTATTATATTATCAGATAGTAACTGATCTAATTTAAGCTAGATCAAATAAACTATCTTTATATTCCTTCCTTTTATTATTTATAGTCTTGATTATTAATCCCTTCAAATAATGTCTTAGAACTTGATTTCTTTTCATTTTTTATTGTCCCTTCTCATAAAAATCTTCAAAGCGTTAACAAATCTTTGTTGTAAATCCAATGTAGGAAAGTTATCCAGATTATTCTTTTGGATTGCTGTTTCTATATTCCTTACATCAGTTGGTTTCATTTGAATATACAGCATATTTCTAGACCATTCTCCAAGCCTGTCATTTTTAAAGAAAAAAAAAGTTTTTAAACTTGTATTTAAAACTTCTATAATTAAGGATTGAAGGTAATTCACCTTTATAACTGTCAATGCAAAAGTTCTAGTAACTGAAAAGGAGTTAACAACCAATTTCAAAAGTGATTAGAAAAGGAAGTATTTGTGGGTAATCTCAAATCTTCTTTTTGTCTAGAGAGGAATTGCAAAGAGCCAAGTATATTTGCCAGCATTCCATTCTGCCATGATCATCAACACTGTTTTTAACAGAATCATCTTCAAATTGCCATTTGTTTCATGAACGTCCCTTGACTGCTGGTTCTTTTGTAATTGATAGTCAATCCTAAAAAGTAGAAGCTATCCACAACTTTATATCTTCATTGTCAGTTCTAAGACTGGTTCCTGCGTCTCTAGTCATCACTTTCGTTTCCTTTATATTTAATCTTAGTCCTATTTTTTCACTGTGCTCACCTTTCATTACTGGAAATTGCAAATTCTTTCCATTTTTACTATCAGAAAAGTGTGACAAGCACAGGGCAAGTTATTAATGCTTCTTCCTCCAGTTTTAAAACCATACACATAAACAGTTTTGTCACATGCATACATTGATTTGGGAGGAAGAATCTCTGGTATTGGCTTTATTTGAAGTTGACAGTTTATCATTTTCCCATCTATTCCTTTTTTAGAAAGATTGGCTAGCATTCATAGTTATTTTCCTTTCAGGTGTGATTTTTTTAGAAATGCAGAAAGAAGAATGAAAATGCTAAAGAGATTAATTTTACCAATAAAATGCCCACAAAATTACTTTAGGATTATTTTATATTTTGTTTATATGTTACTGAGTTATGTCCTTTGGCATACTTGTTCCTAAATATTTAATACAACTATAGAGTTAATATTCTATAAATGGATGGGTAGCCCAATTTTCACCTATTGGCATCAATTCTCTACCAGTTAATAGAATATCCTGCTATTTTGCTAAAAGCATTTATTTTTTGCATCAGCAGTGGGATAGTAGTATGGGGTTTAGAAATAAACAAAAGAACGTTGTCTGCAAATAAAACCAATTTTTGTTCAATTGAGACTATAGAATTATTTTAAATGTATGATGGGAATAAAGTTGTAACACAAATTCAAAGATTTGTTTTCTTGGAAAAGATGCTGGTTCAGCTCCAAATAAGCTCTTTTAATACAGGCCCTTTGGTTTTTACAGAGAATTCCCAAAACGCTCAGCGGCAAATTCTCAGTTCCAGCAGATTATTCCAAAAATGCTTCTCTAAAAGGCAACTGGACTTTCTTGGTTGTCCAAGACCAAACATGACCTGGATGTTTGAGAATCTCCACTGACATTCAAACAGATTGTTGAGACTCTCTCTTCCTCTGTTTAAGACCAGAATGTACCCTGGAACATATTTAACCCTTTTTCCAACTTTTTGCCAGTTTCACTTTTGTTTGCTTTCTCTGGGTAGTTGTACAAGAAAGCAGAGGTCAAAGTGAGCTAGATCCATTCTGGAGGTCTTTTCTAGTGGAATTCTTGAATTTTTGTTTGTATTGTTTAGGAGACCTCCAGATATATCATTTTCCAAAGCACCTGAGGGTCGGACAAGAAGCAATGTATAGAAACTAATCAACGAGAACTAAGAGGAAATTTCCTGACAGAACAATTAATCAGTGGAACAACTTGCCTCCAGAAATTGTGAATTCTCTAACACTGGGAGTTTTTAAGAAGAGATTGGATAACTATTTCCTGAAATGGCATAGGGTTTCCTACCTAAGCAGGGGGTTGGACTAGAAGACCTCCAAGGTCTCTTCCAACTATTCTATTCTATTCTATTCTATTCTATTCTATTCTATTCTATTCTATTCTATTCTATTCTATGGATGAAAATGACAAAAGCACCATTGCCTTGTCACAATGCAAACTCCTCCCTTTTCTATTGGTGACATCATTACATGTAAATGAAAGGGATGGAGCTTGCATTGTGACAAGGCAATGGTGCTTTTGTCATTTTCATCCAGGCATAGGATCCTGTAGAATGTTTCTACTTATTTCCCTTATAGCCAGCTTCCTTTGCAATCAATTTATCTGAAAAAAAAAAAGCACTGGATTGTAAAACTGCCAGTAAGATAGCAAGCATCTTCCTATACTTTTATCTTCAGCACAATGCTTATGGCAAATTTATTCCTTTTCTGTAACCTCTACACCTCGTGTAGCTTCTCATCATAGCAACATAGGTGTTTGGGAAGAAAGGGAACAGATTGAGGGTAGCAATTTATTTCCGTTTTTACAGTGAGAGGATTTGTTTTTGTGTGGAACTGATTATTTCTTATTGGCTAAGAGTTTATACGGACCTGATGGCACAGAAATCAATCAGTGAATAAATTGGTTGACTGACTGGTTTGGGGAAATCTCAGCAATTTTTAATATTTCCAGCCTGAAACAATAAAGACAATACTGTGGTTCAAACTCTTTCAGATTGATTAAGGGGTGGAAATGGTGAAAGCCAACTAACTCCATCCACCCGTATACTTAACACCAACCATCCTCTCTGCACCACTGTCCAATCATTGTGTTCTCAACCAAATGACTGCCCTATATTAACCCATTAGAGTGGGTTTACATGTCATGCTGATCAAGAATAATGTGTGAACTGGGGCTCAGAGTGACTGACAGAAGAGAGTATCCAGCAACTGGGGTATCCAGCAGCCAAATCAGCTACATTTATATGACTAGCCAATTGATAACGAGCCTACCAAAGCAACACCCCATCCATTATTTGTTAATTTATGAGTTTTAGAGGCTGCCAACTCTAAAATGATTCTGGAAAGCTTACATCAGATAAAAACAATAAAGAAAACAACACTGAACTGCAAATAAATCCTGTGCATCTGAACAAACCCACTCCCTGTAGCAGGGACCTACAAGATTCCACAAACACCTCTTCCAAGGCCTGAGAGAACAAGCAACTTTTTAAGACCTTCTGGAACATCCTCAGTGTCAGCTATGGAATCCTTATTCATCACAGCTTGAGAAAGTGGGAGGGGGTGATTTTAATGGAGTAGCTCTTAGTAGACAAAATAGAATTTGTCTGTTAGTTCAAGGTCAAAGAGTGTGGTGCAGGAGAAAAGGGACTTACTTTGGGATTGGTTTATGTGATGTGATGATGAGAGAAAAGGGGATGGTTTGTAATTTGGAATATTGTGGGAAGTCTGGGAAACTTTTAGTTTTGGAATTCCACAGATGTGCCAGGTGCTATTCTAATAAAGGTACATTTGAGATTATGCTTGTCTCAGAGTTACTGATTGGAATGGAGGTTCCTTGGAATGCTGACACTCAAGATGGGAGTAACAACAGTCTCTGAGGAGAAACTAATGCCAGAGGGCAGAAACCATCACGAAGAAGGATGCTTCCCAAAAGAGTCACTTTTTAATAATAGCACATCTGTCCTATCAATCTAAACCAGCCAAGCAGACACAGGCCAACTAGCCTGTGTCCTACAACTAGCCTTGTACATTCAGTGCTTTATAGGTGACAACCGACACCTTGAATCACACAGGAATCAAACTGATAATCATTGTAGCTCCAGAAGTAGAGGCATCATGTAGGCGTACTGAGGCATTCCCAACACTTCCCATGTTATTGCATCCTGGATCACGGGATACTTCTGTGTAGAGGGCATTACAATATTCTGAGCTGATTAGAGTATGAGTGACATCTACAGGGTCTCACAATCTAGGAATGGGTGCAGCTGGTGCACCAGACATGAAATTAGGGAGTAGTCATGGCTGCTACCTGTTCTTTAAGAGGACCTATGAATCCAAGATGACATCAGGCTACATATTAGTCTTGAATGGGGAAGTGCAGTCCAACATATATAAAGATGAATAGTGTCCAAATGTTTAGGGATCCTCAAATCCACAACCACAAGCTGTTGGAAGGATTGAATCTGAATTAGGATCTCTTCATTCAGACCTACACAGCCTCCAGAAATAGAGATGGGACATGAGGTTAAGAGGCCCAGCTGTTATCATCAGAATATTGGTGATGCCAGTTCCCAGACTGACAGATAATCTCACCTGATGGTTTCACATAGTTATTAAACAGGAGGAAAAGATAGTGTTGAGCAGAATAAATTATTGACATGCCAATTTTAGAAAACAAATGAAAGAAGGAACTGGTGATCCCCATTTTGTCTGAACAGGGGAAAACTACTTTAAGGTCTGCATCCAAAACTTCAGTAGATCTTAAATAACGAATTATTCAACAATGACAAAAACATTTCAAAATTATTGGATCCTATTATGTGTTTATAAAAAAAAAAGTAATGAGTAAATCATTGTAGTGTGGGTGATAACAGTGGAAATAACATTTAAGATATGTTTTGCACTGTCCTAATATAAGAAATAATAATATACATTAATTGTATATTAATGTTGGAAGCATTCATCTTTAAGAGGGCTGATTCTCCGACATGCTTTGAAAATATCTTACCTATTCCATGGTAACTGCTCCATAGTTCTCAAACCAAATGACATCTCAACCCTCTTCCTTTAAAATATTTCCCCTCTAATTTAGGATACCATTGGATGTAAATTCTGATTAAAGCCAAGTACTAATTTAATGGGTGGGGTCCAAAGAAGAAGGGTAGTTCCCCTGTTATCTGGATCATTCTCGGATCTGGCATTTATTTTTCTTTGATGGCTGCAGAAATGCAGTGAAGCAAAAACAGTTGTTGCTTGGCTGGATCAGTTCTCCAAGGCAGCCTTACACAAACTGACAAGCCAGCAAGAAAGAACAGCTGAAATGGAGAAAATGGAAAGCTTAGCTTAGCAAAATGAGTTTCTCTGCAACCTTGAGAAATAATGGAGCCTCTAAAATCAGACTATGTGATTTTAGGCAGAGAAGGGTAATAAGATATAAACTGTTTTTGATTGTCTACCTTAAGTACACTCAGTTAGCAGTTTCTTAAGTTTAGAATAGTTGTGTGGTCGTTAAGGGAAGAGTTGCCTAATCTGTTTTTCTCAAGACAGATAGATAAATGGAGTGAAATACAGACCAAGCTAAATGTTATTTTACATGCATCTCTGCATTTAAGATGCAGGAGTGGGGTGTTGATATCATGCAAGTTATAGCTGCTGAAAATAAATAGGATCATAGCCAGCAGGAAGGGCAAATTTAATCCTTTCCTCTCCACTGCTTTCTTGAAGGAAAAAAAATTCTTTTGAGACTTGCACTGACAGGAAAATAGAAAACAGACAATTGATCGACAAATAACTGCAGCGAAATTAATTTCAGTTGCACAACAAACATGTATTATGTAGCGAAATTAAATTTTATTTGATCAGCAAACATATTATTTGAATCAATGAGGCCAATCTAAGAATGTTTGCGGAGGCTATTGAATTAGAAAGGGAATGAAATGTACTGAATATGCATAGAGCTTCACTTGGAATGAAATCAGAGATTACAGCGGGGTTCATACTTCATAAGGACCTGTGCTTTATTGTTTGTGGAGTAAGATATACTTGGTTTACTAAACATACTAAAGCCCATGTCACACTGCACCAACGGATGGAAAGAGGATATAAAATGGAGAGAAACACTTGCCATCTGTTGGTTAACGCGATGCTTCCGTTCTGTACTCACTGCCTCTGTTTTTCATCCTCTCTATCCATCCAGCATCCGTCGACTGAGATTCCATCTGCTCAAGAAGTTTTGAGCTGCTCAAAACTTTTTGAGCGGAAAATGTATCCAACGCGTCCATTCTGCATCCGCAACGCATACGGGGAACATCCGTTCTACATCCGTCATCATCCGTTACACATCCACTATATCCGCTAGGCATCCGCTGCGCATCCGCGTAACTCGCATCCGCTCCAGCGGAAAACGGACACAGGGAGGAAGCGAAACGGACGCGGAACGGACACAAAGCGTTAGTAGCATGGACGGAGAAAGGATGAAAGTGGATGCAGCTCGCATACAAAGCATTTAAAATGGAAAAAACGTTCGCAGAGGGGACCTATCTCGGGTATTTAGGATGTCTCCAGGATGTCTAGAGGACGCAAAAGGACATCTAGCGGAAAACCTATATTTCCTATAAAAAGGGGGAGGAACTCACTTGGATCTCACTTTCAGTCCAGCAGCCCTGTGGTGCAGACCTCTTCAGCCTTGCTCTTGCTCTTCCACAGCATCCAGTCATCTCCACCATGGATTATCACACACTCCTTTTGGTAGCCACCATCGTTCTACAACAGTGCGAAGCCATCTACAGGCTCTTTCACCTGTTCTACACGAAGAAAAGGAGGCGGCCAAGAAGTGTCTGGGTCCGAAGATGGATTGCCAGAAGAGCAGAGTATGGACTGTATAACAAGCTGATGGTGGAGTTGAGGAACGAAGACACTCGTGCATTCCAGAACTTCATGAGGATGCCGCCAAAAAATAAAATAAAGGGCCAAAGGTGTGGCACTGGGAGGGTGGACCATACAGTCCCACTATGCTTGCACTGGAGGTTTGTCTATTCCACAGCTATTACCCATCCCACAGGTATCCTAACCCATCCCACAGCTATTACCCATCCCAAAGGTATCCCTGCCCATCCCACAGGTATCCCTGCCCATCCCACAGCTATTACCCATCCCAAAGGTATCCCTGCCCATACCACTGCTATCCTTACCCATCAAACAAGCATGCAAAGGCTTAAACCATTTCTAAAAGTTTCCACCAAGACTTTATTTAATAAAATAAGTGTGTGAAGCAAAGATAATCTTTATTAATAACAAACTATAAAAGCAAAATGACCCAAGTCAAGTTTCCAAAGCAAAAATAAAGTCAACAGGTAGCCATCCAGTCTCTGGCACTCTTCTTGGTCACTCTGAGGTGTGCCCAGTCTCAGGGGTGAAGGGTCCAGGTGCTGTGGAGGTGGCTGCTGCTGGAGTGCTGGTCTGAGGCGTCATTGGGGTGCCTGGCCCCGAGAGGACAACAGGGTACGGTGTGTGGAGGAAGTTCTCAGAGAGCTGGCTCAGTCCTGTGATGTTGAGAGCCCCTTCCTCCAGGACATGGGGTGTCAGCCCCAATACTGATGACAGATGTTCTGAGGCCGGGCTTGGCTGTGGGGTGGAGGAAGGAGCAGTGTAGTGGGGATGTCTGGCCTGCAGCTGAGCGAGATGAGGCGTGGGTGGCATCTGTGGCATCAGTGGCATCTGTGGCATGGGTGGCATCTGTGGCATGGGTGGCATCTGTGGCGTCGGTGGCATCGGTGGCGTGGGTGCCATCAGTGGTGTGGGTGGCATCGGTGGTGTGGATGGCATCTGTGGCATCAGTGGCATCAGTGGCGTGGGTGGCATCTGTGGCGTGGCTGGCATCAGTGGTGTGGGTGGCATCTGTGGCGTGGCTGGCATCAGTGGCGTGGGTGGCATTGGTGGCATCAGTGGCATCGGTGGCACCGGTGGAGTATGATGTACCTGTGCCTGGACTGGAAGGGCTGCCTGTGCTGCTGGACCTCCAGTAGCCGTAGCCTTGGTAGGTGAGGGGCTGTGGAAAGCCTTGGAAGGGCAGTGACATCACCTGGGGTGGAGGAGCAGGCCTGGACTGGGTGGGAGCAGGTTCAGCTTGGTCTGGAGGGTTGTAAAGAAGACCGGTGATCCTGTCCTTTACCACCTGGTACTGTGATTCTGACATGTTCATGAGGGTCTGGTTGACGTAGGTGAGGAAGGCCTTGCGGTTGGAGGATGGGACGTCGGTGTGTACCAGCTGAGAGAGGAGATCTATGCTGCTTCTGATGGTGTCCCTGATCTCCAGGAGGACAGTGTGGCTCTGCCCCTCTGGTCTGCCTCTCTGCCTTTCTGTGGAGGTGGAACTGGGGGTGGATGTGGGTTGGCCTGTGGTGGAAGTGCCCTCTCCTTGTTCCCACTGTGTCAGGGGGTCTTCCACACACTCCACCACGGGTAGTGCAGCTATCGGGGGGGTCTCCATCGTGGGACGCTCCACAGATACATGCCTGACACAGGAGCTGACTCTTGGCCAGAAGAGGACTGGCTCTCAGCGGGCTGCCTGAGAGAGAGGGTTATGAGAGGGGCTGCTCCTGAGTGGCGGATCTCACCCTCCAAGAAGCTGCACTTGGCCATCACATAGGTCTCTCGGTCCGTCAGCTTGACCATGGCCTGGCCAGATTTCTTGAGGTGCAGCTTCCCGTACCAGGTGTGCATGTGCTTCCACCAGCCGAGGAGCACCTCCGAAGTGTAGCCTAGGCTCTCTGCCTTCTCTCTCCAAGCCGCCTGCTTCCTCTTGGTGTCTCGTTAGAGCCTGTGTCCCTTCCACCATAGATACTCATTCTCCCTCAGCCATTCCAGCACCTCATCCTCATGTTCCTCTTTGATGGAGTATTGCCTCCTCTCCCATTCACGCGTCTGCCTCTTCCTCCCTCTGGCAGGGCCATATGGGCCCTCATCAGAGGGGCTTCGAGGTTGTAGGGGCTGCTCCTCCACACCACCACCAGCAGCAGAAGCAACAACAACAGTAGCAGCAAAAGCAGGACCAGCAGCACCAGCAGGACCAGGAGCAGCACCAGCAGAGTAAGCACCAGCAGCGCCAGCAGGACCAGCAGGACCAGGATCAGCAGCAGCAGAGTAAGCACCAGCAGGACCAGGAGCACCAGGAGCACCAGGAGCACCAGCAGCACCAGGAGCACCAGCAGCACCAGCAGCACCAGGAGCACCAGCAGCACCAGCAGCACCAGGAGCACCAGCAGCACCAGGAGCACCAGCAGGACCAGGAGCAGCGCCAGCACCAGCACCAGGAGCAGCGCCAGCAGAGTAAGCCCCAGCAGAAGCCCCAGCACCAGGAACAGTGCCAGCAGAAGCTCCAGCACCAGAAGAGTCAGCCCTTACCAGGGCTGGCAGCAGATGGTAGAGGCTTTCTCTTCTTCCCCATGGTTGTTGTGTTGTTGGCTTGCTGGCTGGCTGGCTGGCTGGCTGGAGCTGTGTCTGGCAGCAGGTCTTTCCTCTGAATGGTGACCTGCTTGCAAGCTGCTTCCCTTTTTATCCACGGGGCTGACGCAATGCATCCTCTCCGCATGCGCAGTGAACGCTGTGCATCCGCTAGGTTTCTGCTAGGCTTCCGCTAGGCTTCTGCTCTGCATCCGCTTCATCCGCTCTGCATCCGCTCTGCATCCGCTCTGCATCTGCTCCTTCCACTGCATGTCCACTTTGCTGTGCTCCCCCGGAAGCCCTGCGGATGTGCCATCCACTCCCATCCGCTCCCATCCACTAGCCTTCCGTGGAGCATCCGCTTTCCATCCCCTCTATGTTCTCCCCCCATCCATTCCTTTCCGTTGTTGTCCACTCTGGTTATGCAAATTCGGGGCACTTTTGAGAGCGGATAACAACGGATGGAACATTTTCTCGTCCGCTGTGTCCTTTTTACAAACCTTTTGCATCCGTCGGCCAATGTGACAGGCCCTTAAGCCATACATGCTGAACAATGATTATATCTGCTACCAGCCACTAGGAGGCACTGTATGGCTGATTTTCTTGGGCTGGAAGTTGTCATGCATAAATTACCTCCTACATACTGTATGTTTGACTCTTTAACCTGCCTCTACATGGGCAAGACAAATTGCCATATATAGTTACCTAGTATGAGAGTGCTCACAAATGAAAAAAAAAAGGTGTGCAGGTCCTTGGCATCTCTGAGCTTGGTTGTTTTCTTGCAGACCTTTCATTATCCAACTAGATAAAGAGATGATGTTATGTAGCTGGGAAATGAGACATCTCTATATGAAAACAACCAAATTCAGAGAACACCAGGGACTCCCCATTTCAACCCTGAGTTACAAATATTCTCTCCTAAAGAAAGATGTACCACTCATAGCATCAATGTGCTATGTTCATTGGTTGGCATCTACAAATAAAAATGGGTTCCATGTAAAAACTGAGAAACAGTATACTTCAATTTGTCAACATGCACAACGTTCCCTGAACGTGTTTTCGGCATCAACATCATCAGGTCTTCTCTTCCCATCCACTCATTTGTAATTCTAATTATTTGGCATTGTGGGGCTTTTATTTTTAGGCACTGATTGACATTTGTAATGTCAATCTAACTTCTAACAATTCTAGAATTTGAACAATTCTAACTTCAAAATACTGTAAAGAATTTTGTAAATGAAAACAGAAAATATTCTTCTTTTCAGAATTCCTATTACCTGTCTCCTTCCACTTATGACTATAACCTTGTTGCTTGTATCTTTACGATGTATGTTGCTTTATTTAGTTTCCTAGTACAATTTGATTGCTTATTGAGTATCCTATGCCCATCAGAAAGTGTTGTATCTTAGAATTCTTGATGAATGTATTTTTATGTACACTGAGAGCTTATATACTGAAGACAAATTCCTTGTGTGCCCAATCACACTTGGCCAATAAAGAATTATCCTCTCCTCTCCTCCCCCCTCCTCTTCCTTTCCCTTCCCTTCCATTCTAAAGACAATACTCCTGATACAACAGCATTAACTGTAGGCTGGTCTTTCATGCCCTGGTTTTCACCCATCAGCATGCAGAACACTGGAGGTATGCTGATGGTGGTTGCTACATGAGGGAGCTGTGATGATTTAGCATTGTTATGACAAATAACCAGCAGTAAAACAGTATGCATGAAAGCAAATAAAATATTAGCATACTACTAAAGACATCAGATATAAATAGATCATTTGATATTCCAGAAGTCCTTTAAATTGTCTTTGAATATCTTGAATTCAGATGGGAGTTCTTACTGCACCTCCACT
The DNA here is from genome assembly GCA_015471245.1 of Laticauda colubrina. Taxonomy (NCBI): domain Eukaryota; kingdom Metazoa; phylum Chordata; class Lepidosauria; order Squamata; family Elapidae; genus Laticauda; species Laticauda colubrina. The sequence continues at coordinate 11,749 of BLBF01020498.1, read as the reverse complement.
GACTGCTTGGAACTTAAGACATTCAACATGAAGATCTTAACCAGGTCATAATATGGTGCGGATATAAATATTTCCATCTGTGATAGTAATCCATGTGTGCTTCAAATTGCACAACAAGTAACTTTAATTTATGTAACTAAGCCTTGAGCTGTTCATGACATTTTGTGGATTTGTTGTTGCTGAAATGGCAGGAGCAAGATGGTAATCATTATTGCTGAAATATATATCAACCAGTGGAGCCTCCTGCTATTGTAGCAGGAATCTGCGGTGCCCCCCAAATAGATGCTCACAGTCCAATGAAGTATTTGAGGAGGGGAGTCCTACTTTATGAAATTGTGTTTGAATTCCCATTGCTTCTTAAAGAAAAAAGGTAATAAAATTTAAACACAACACTGAATTGGTTTATTAAAAATAGAAATGAAAACACAAAATATTTGTTTCAGCAGCCCTGGAGAAGTGGGGGCGGGTATAAGAGTATGGGCCTGAAGACTTGTGCATTTAACAGAAACACACAACTAAATATGACATCAAAATGAGGCCAATGCATTCTTCCCAACAAAACCTAATTAGTCTACTGGCATTTTTTAATTATTATTTCAGTTTTTTCAGCTTTGGAATAATTGTCTGTTCTGTGATACTCTTCTTAAGCCCATGTCACACTGAACCAACGGATGCAAAGAGGATGTAAAATGGACAAAAAACTTTGCCATCCATTCGAAAACGCGATGTACTGACTGCCTCCGTTTGGCTTCCTCTCTATCGGTCCAGCATCTGTTTATGGACGTTTCATCCGCTCCAAAAGTTTTGGGCTGCCCAAAACTTTTGCGCAGAAAATGTATCCAGTTCGTCCGTTCTGCATCCGCGAGGCATCCGCTACACATCCGCGCAACTCGCATACGACCGGACGCAGGGAGGAAGCGGAACGGGCGCAGAACGGATGCAGAACGGATGCCTAGCAGATGCAGCATGGAAACAAAGCATTTAAATCAGAAAAAACATTCACAGAGGGGACCTATCTCGGATATTAAGGATGTCTAGAGGATGCCTAGAGGATGCCTAGAAGATGCCTAGCGGAAAACCTATACTGCCTATAAAAAGGGGGAGCAACTCACCTGCATCTCACTTTCAGAACAGCAGCCCAGTGGTGCAGACCTCTGCAGCCTTCATCTGCCTCTTCCTCTTCCACAGCATCCAGTCATGTCCACCGTGGATTGTAACAAAGTCCTGTCGGACGCCACCATCGTTCTGCAACAGTGCGAAGCTATCTGCAGGCTCTGTGAACTCTACTGCGAGAAGAAAAGGAGCCACCCAAAAAGAGTCTGGATCCAAAGATGGTTCGCCAGAAGAGCAGAGGACGGACTGTACAACAAGCTGATGGTGGAGCTCAGGAGCGAAGACACTCGGGCGTTCCAGAACTTCATGAGGATGCCTCCAGCCATGTTTGACAAAGTTGTGCAGTGGATGACACCCAGGTTGACCAAGGCAAACACCAGCTTCCGGCCCAGCCTGGAACCTGGGCTCAAGGTGGCACTCACTCTGTGCCACCTGGCCTCAGGGACCTCCTACAGGAGCATGCAGTACGGCTGGAGGGTGCCATCCAACACCATCAGCATTGTGGTCAGAGAAGTGGTGCAGGCCATCATCGAAGAATACAAGGAGGAGCTCCTCCAGTACCCCTCCACTGAAGAAGGCTGGAAGAAAGTTGCAGAGCAGTGGTATCAGAAATGGAACTTCCCACAAACCGTTGGAGCCATAGATGGCAAGCATGTGGCCTGCAAAGCTCCACCCAACTCAGGGTCCAATTATTTCAACTCCAAGGGCTTCTTCAGCATCATCCTCTTCGCCATGGTCGATACTGACTACAAGTTGATGTACATCGATGCTTCAGGCAACGGCTCATCTTCAGATGCCCAGGTATACAACACCAGTCACCTCAAGGAGGAGCTGGAAGGCAACCTCATCGTGGGCTTCCCAGATCCAGAACCCCTGCCCAATGACACACAAGATGTGCCCTACTTCATCGTGGGGGATGACGCCTTCTCCCTCACAACCTACCTCATGAAGCCCTACACTTCCGGACTCCTTACCCGTGAAGAGAGGATCTTCAACTACAGGCTGTCCAGGGCAAGGTGGGTGGTGGAGAACGCCTTTGGCATCCTGGCCAACAGGTTCCAGGTACTTCTCATCACCATGCAGCATTGCCCAGAGACCGTGAGGAGGATCATGGAAGCTTGCTGCATCCTGCACAATCTCATGCGCACCCGCTACCCAGTCTTGCAGAACAGGCTCGTGGACCTCCAGCAAGGCAATGGGGACATGGAGCCTGGGGAATGGAGGCAAGGGCGAAACCTGATTGACACTGAGGATGTGCAAGGCCCCAACAGAGCGTCAACTGAAGCGAAGAAGCAGCACAACCTCCTGAGACACTGGTGCAACTCCCCAGCTGGAGCAGTGGAGTGGCAAGACAGGATGATAGATGCTTAATGGATGCTTCCTTCAGCCTGTCTCATCACACGGATGAGATTGGGCCATGTATGTTTGGTTGGCCTACAATGAACAGGGCATTTAATAAAGAGTTGTGTTTATGTTGACATGTGTGGATAATTATTACATTATTATTGATAATAAAGGGCCGTAGGTGTGGCACCTGGGAGGGTGGACCATACAGTTCCACTATGCTTGCACTGGAGGTTTATCTATCCCACAGCTATTACCCATCCCAAAGGTATCCCTGCCCATCCCACAGCTATCTCAACCCATCCCACAGCTATCTTAACCCATCCCACAAGCATGCAAAGGCTTAAACCATTTCTAAAAGTTTCCACCAAGACTTTATTAAAAAAAAGAAATGAAGCAAGTGTGTGAATCAAAAATAGACTTTATTAACAACAAGCTATGAGACAAAAATGAGTCTCTGGTACTCCTCTTGGTCGCTCAGTCCCAGGGGTGAAGGGTGCAGGTGCTGTGGAGGTGGCTGGTGCTGGAGTGCTTGTCATCAGCTCCTCCAGAAGCAGAAGCAGCAGAAGCCCCAGCCCCAGAAGAGCAAGACCGTGCTGCAGAAGCCCCAGCAGAACCAGAATGAGGGCCAGGGGGTGGGATGGTAGCCCTGTCCCTCTTGCCAGGGCTGGCAGCAGATGGCTGAGGCTTGCTGTGCTTCTGCATGGTTGTGGGGTTGCTGGCTGGCAGGGAGGCTGTCAGGAACCAAGGCTGGCAGGAAGGTGGCAGGGAGGCAAGCACCAAGGCTGGCAGGCAGGCTGGCAGGCAGGCTGGCAGCAAGGCTGGCAGCAAGGCTAGCAGCAAGGCTGGCAGGTAGACATGCAGGTAGGGCAGGCAAGGCTGTCGATGTGTCTGGAAGCAGGTCTTTCCTCTGAATGGCGACCTGCTTCCGAGCTGCTGCCATTATATCCGCGGGGCTGACGCAATGCATCCTCCCCGCATGCGCAATTAATGCCAGGCATCCATTAGGCTTCCGCTGTGCATCTGCTGTGCATCCGCTTCATCCGTTCGACGTCCGTTCCGCGTCCGCTTTGCTGAGGTCCCCTGGAAGCCTAGTGGATGCGCCATCTGCTCTCATCCGCTTCCATCCACTGGGCTTCCGTTCCACATCCGCTTTGCATCTGCACTGCGTCCTCCCCGCATCCGTGTTATCCGCTCCGGTTATGCAAATTTTTGCCCCTTTTGAGAGAGGATAACAACGGATGGAACATTTTGCTTGTCCGCTGTGTCCATTTTGCATCCGTTGGGCAGTGTGACATGGGCTTAAGCTTATGACTCTACTAGGGTATTGGACACAAATAAAATATTACACTAATGAATTTTATGCCTGGTCTTTCCTCTCATTTTTTCTCCCTTTTGGATGGTGAGAGATAGTCTCCTGGTTTCCATAGGCATCTTAAATAAATTCTAAGTATTTAAGAGCTTTGGGGCACTATTCTTCAATGCAGAACAAAGGAAAGATTGGGATTTGTAAGAACATTTTGAACATTCTTTTACAAGAAATTATAAAGGATCTAAGAAAGGTTTTGATTTGGACTTCCGGTTTGGGCTTCTTTGGCAACAAACTGAAATCGTGACCATCCACAGTTTTGATCCATGTTCGCCGCTGGAGCACCCCGAGCTGCCCGGATACAGGGCTGAAGGTACCCTGTTGAGGTGATGAAGAAGGGGGAGTCATCAGCAGGGTTGAGGAGAGCCACATCTCTCCTCCTCAGCTGGCCATTACTCCCTTTCCCAAAGGCGGTTGCAGTGGTGGTCAGAAATGGCCACCTCAAAGAAGAACCCGGCCAGACAAGATTGTGCAGGCCGAAGTTTAAAGGAGAAAGTTTGACTGACCAGGTTGAATAGAGAACATCTATTTAAGGTACCTGGAACCTGAATTTTAAAGACTAATACTATTCATAAGAAAGATTTTAAGTTGTGAAAGAGAAAGGGAAAGGAATTGGCTTTTTTTCCTCTAACATTGACAGTTTTAACTGACTTTCGAATGAGAAATGAGAAATTGATATTAATCCACTTTGATATTAATTGACTATTTTAGCTGAAAATGAAGTGTCAAAGGGATAAAGATTCTTGGATAATTTAAAAACTTTCTTTAAAAAAAAGAAAGAAAGAAAGCAGTGGAGGGAAAAGGAAAAAAGAGGGTGGAATCTGGAAAATGGAGGAGACCACCTGGAACTTAAAAAAAAATTGATAGTGGAATTTTAACAAAGCTTGCAAAAGACACATTGAAGCTGAAACTTTGTTATAAGAGAACAAAGCCCTTGGAAAGAGAAAGTGAGAAAAGAAGCAAGAAACAGTTTTGGATTATTGGATGATTCCTGGAACTTTGGATGGAGGATTCTAATGAAATAAAATAAAATCAATTGGGGGTTGTTTAAAATTTTTTAAAATGGCATCACTCCTTGAAGAGTTAAAAATGAGACTCAAAGAACAAAAAGATGGAAGAGGATCTTTTGGCTTCGTATTTCAATTTTTAGAAATGGAGATATTGAACTATGAAAAACAAAAAGAAATGCTGGCAGAACAAGAAGGGCGGGACAACGAAGAAGTCATCTTCAATGACCAAGCAATTTTAAGTGGCGTAAAAAAGGGAAAGAGGGGAAAGGGAGTTAAAAACTTAAGTACTGAAGCAACAACCAAAAAAAAGATACTTTGAAAAGTAATTATAATATCAGGAAGAAGCAGAAGGGAGAATCACAGAAGGGAGAATCAGATAGAAAAGGGAATAAAAAGAGGAGGGAGAAGAAGAGAGGGAAGAGGGAAAGGATAAGAAGCTACAAAAGACAGAAACAAGATATAGAGGTACAGGAAAAACATACAAGATTTAAAGGTATAAACCTATTTAAAAGACACAAAGACAATGGTTAAAATTTAACTTAAGGAGAGGATTCTGCAAAGGTGCATGGGATAGCATTGTTATGTAATATGTTAGATGATTAAAGTGATAGAAAAAAATTCTACTAAAATTCTACCTTGATGTGTTGTGGAATATTCGTTTGTAAAGAGAATAAGGCTCTCAATTATTTAAAAAGAACGTTTAAAAAAACTGAAAAGAAACATGGAAGATTTTTATCAGTTGATAAGATGAACTTGAACAAGAATAATAACTTTATTGACTACTGTTAATAACTATTGTTTGTTTTTTTATTTAAAGACAGTAATAAATAAAATACGAAATATAGATGATTAAGGTGAAAGACAACTGATAATACCAGGTAATGTTTGTTAAAAGAAATAGAAATGCAAAAGATTGTTATTAATATTAATGGCAGAGCTGTACTTGAATAGAATAATTATTCCATTTACTATTGTTATACATATATACACAGATATATAAAAAATAAAAAATAAAAAAAACATATATATATACATATATACTTTTTTCTTTTAAGAATTTAGTGTATATTTTAAGGGAATATGCCAAGCAGAATTTGACTGAAAATAGGAATGTGTTATAAAATAGAAAATGAATTGTTATAACTGTAAAGATGTAACTTAAATTTTTAAATAAGATTTGAAAAAAGATACAAAGGTGTTACACTCCAGTCTAGTAATTACAGCAGAAAATTTGTTTTATGAGAAAAGATAATATGAAATTGTAAACAGGACAGATGAAAGTATAAAAATATTAATTAGAAAAATTTTAAAAATTAGAAAAAGATATGTAATTGAATTAAGAAAGGAATGAGATAATTTAAAATAAGGGTATAGGAAGTAAAGAAAGGGAAAAGCTATTGAAAAAATTGTGAAAATAGTTATAAGATATGGATTAGAATGTATAAGATAAATATGTATTGAGTTTATGTCTGTATGGAGAAGTGATAACCTGGGGCCACGCTGTTCTAAAAAAAAAAAAAAAGATATTTTATTTGTATTTGTATATTTTGTGAAAATTTAAACAAAACTTTTATTAAAAAACGAAAAAGAAAGGCATTGATTTGAACACAATAAAATCATACCTGCAATTCTGGTCCTGGGATTGGCACGGCTAAACAAAGCAACCTTTCTTTTCAAAATCAGGCTTTCCTTAGTCACCAACATGAACAGAAACAGCACAAACTTCCAAACAAAATTTCTTACATGAATAAATGTATCTTTCTAATAAGGCCCGGTCCCACTGGCCGACGGATGCAAAACGTATGCATAAAGGACACAGCGGATGAGCAAAATTTTGGGGGTGGCTCCATCCGTTGTCATCTGCTCCAAAAAGTGGCAAAAATTTGCATAAACAGAACAGAAAAGAACGGAAAAGAATGGACGTGGGTAGTATGTAGCAGGGATGTCAAACGGATGTTCATCAGAAGCCTAGCGGATGAAAGCGGATGGAAGGGGATGACACCTCCAAAGGGGTTACGGGGGATAATTACGAAGTGGATGCATAGCGGATGAAGCAGATGCATCACATCCGCCTAAAGGAAAGAAAGGGGATGCCGCGTGGATGTATATTGGATGCAAACCGTTCACTGCACATCCTTTCTATTTCCGTGCTACTAACAATGTATAGATGTTCCATGTACCTTTTCTTTCCTCCCTCTTTCCATTTTCAGCTGCAGCAGATGTGAGTTGCGAGGATGCCCAGAGGTTGTAGAGAGGATACAGTGGACATTTAACAGATGATAACGGACATAGAACATTTGTTGCTCGTATGTCGTGGATTTACATCGTACACGGCGGAAAGTTCATCCGTTCACAAAGTTTTGTGCAGCTCAATACTTCTTGTGTGGATGAATCGCAGTGAACGGATGCTTGACGGATAGAGTGTATGAAACACGTATGCAATGAGTACACAACGGATGCATAGCATTTTCCAACGGATGGCAAGCTTTTTTTTTAACATTTTACATCCTCTTTGCATCCGTAAGTGCAGTGGGACTCGGCCTTAATTAGATCACAGGCTGAATACAAATTGAAACATCAGAAAACATATTCATTTGAAAGAAGGACCCTGCTAAAGAAGGTCAACTCAATAAATTTTTCACCTGTTGGATGAATTGTCAACATTTCCCTACATTGGACATTTATAATTATCCTTGGTCTCTGGTATTAGATTAAAATGAACAGAAATTATTTTGTAGACCTCAAACTGATCCTAATATATAGCTTGGATCAAAAGCTGTAAGAAAATTATTTAAAATATACTGCTTCATCATTTCTGTAGATATTGTTTCTCATTATAGACAAATATAAAGTTAAGTCTAAAGTCTTTGATTACACATTGATACATGCCAAATAGTTGATTAATATATTCAGTTCTTTCTACCATACTTTCACTAATTAATGTTGGATAGAACAGTAATACAGATAAATAGGATTCCAAAACATATTTATATGAATTGATTTTATTTTCAGTTAATATTGGCTTAATCTGATCCACCATTTAGGACATCTTGGTAGGATTTATTTTTATGTGCGTGCCATTATGTGCCATTTTTATGTGTGTATAGCAGGCCATTTGAAAAGTACTACCTGTTTTGAAATCCCAAAGATGCTTTTTCAAGAGGCAACTGGACTTTCTTGTTTTTTCTTTTGAAGATGTTTCACTTCTTATCCAAGAAGCTTCTTCAGCTCGGACAGGATAGTGGGGAATGGAAGGATGTATACTCCTTGCAGAAAACTGATCGTTTGAATCCTTTTAAAGGGTCATTGAGGCACTTGGAGGTTTATCTGTGCCGTCGGGATCCCCTGAGCAGTGCTCTTGGTTCCTGTAGTCTACAATTTTTTTCCTCTGGAAATCCATTCCTACTCTCACCCCATTCAAAGAGTGTTCAACCCAAATTGTATAACTAAAAGTCTGTAGATGTTCTCAGTTATCCAGGTCGTGGTTGTCCCAAAGGTGTTTTCAGGAGGCAACTGGACTTTCTTGTTTTGTTTTGTTTTTTTGAAGATGTTTAGCTTCTCATCCAAGAAGCTTCTTCAGCTCTGAATGGATAGCTTCTTGGATGGGAAGCGAAACGTCTTCAAAAAAACAAAACAAAACAAAACAAGAAAGTCCAGTTGCCTCCTGAAAATGCACCTTTGGGACAACCATGACCTGGATGACTGAGAATCTATAGAGACATCTGTTTTGAAAATGCTTCTTGTGACTATATGACTGTAACTTTGTTGCTTGTATCCTTACGGTTTATATTGACTGTTTCCTAGTATGATTTGATTGCTTATTTGTACCCTGTGACTATTATTAAATGTTGTACCTTATGATTCTTGACTCTTGACAAATGTATCTTTTCTTTTATGTATACTGAGAGTATTTGCACCAAGATAAATTCCTTGTGTATCCAATCACATTTGGCCAATAAAGAATTCATTCATTCATTCATTGCTCTTCTCTGTACTCTTTCTGGTGCCCCAACACCTTTTTTGTATCATGATGACCAGAATTGGGTGCAATATTCCAAATGTGGTCTCACCAGTTCTGTATAAAGCAGCATTATCACTTCATGAGATCTTGATACTATATCCCTCTGTTGATGCAGTTTAGGTCTGCATTAGCTTTTTTGGCAGCTGCAGCACACTGCTGGCTCACATTTAAGTGGACATGTGGATCCCTTCCATAATTGTTACTGTTGAACTAGATACTATTCTATATCTGTATCATCAAAAATAGGTTTTTGAAACATTAGATAAGTTTGTTATTTGGAACGCTTGGTCTTATAAGCTCCTAGGCTGTGTTCACACATATTTTTAAAGCTTAGAAGTGATTTGTCTCATTTTGATTTACCAGGTTGTGTGAACCCAGCCATTGTAGCTTTCTAAACCATCCAAAATTAAATAAATCATGGCATAATATAATCTGTGAAACCAACTTTAAATAAAGTAGTCCAAGTGAACAGAAGCCATTTTTATGGTGGGATAACTATTTAATTAAAACTGAGCGGTATAGCAGCTGGTTTTGGAATAAATCTTTGAAAATTAAATTTATTTCCTGGATTCCAAAGATGTTAGGCTTTTTAAAAGTATCTGGAAAACCAAGACATTGGATTGATTGTGTGACATGTGTAACTTATTTGCCGCTGCCTGAAGAAAGTTAGATGTGATTAAATTATTTAATCATCCGTAAAAAGGTGGCACATTTCACCAATTATGATCAAAGTCTTTTTTTTTTTTTTGCTGTAGTGCAAATCTTGTGATCCTTCATGTGACACTTCCAAATATAGCATTTAATCAACCTCGTTTCCTAAAGTTACACCAAAAAATGGTCATGTACCACTTTATTTTTTTATATCTATTTTTTAAAAACTCAGCAAATACTTAGAATCTAAGTGATTCTTGAGGCCAACCTAGTCAAAATGGCAAAGAATGTCTCTCAATAGATTCCATTAAAAATGCATGAACAGCATAATAGAAAGTAGTAGGCCATAATCACTTTGCTTGCTTTGCTTAAAAATTTATATTTTGATCTATATAATACACTGGCGTCTAGGCATCTATATGCCTACCAGAAAGAGTCCCATATGTCAACCCAATACCCAATATTTAAATATATATTGTCAGAACATTCATGAACTGGCAGAGGCATGGTAACAAAGTCAGCCAATGAGGACTGTTTGGAAACTGAAACTGGAAGAAACCTGGGCATGACTCTGTATTAAGCTCAGAGTTCTGAAGTTGCAAACTAGTCTGCAACTCTGAATCAAAACTGAAATTGTTCTCTTCTCTGCTTGTGTTTTGCTTGTAATGACTACCATGTTGGAAGAATCTGCTGTTGGTACTGTAAATTTACTTCATGTGTTATTATGTATAAAAAGAAGTTAATGAATTCTGCTGAATTAGTTATCTGTGTGTGCTTTCTAGATTTGATTTTTGCAACACACTCAGATTTATATACATACACACACACACACACACACACACACATATACTGTGTTTCTCACATAATAAGGCCAGGCCTTATTTTTTTTTGACCCCTGAAAAAACGGCTAGGTCGTCTTTTCGGGGGTGACTTAATTTCCTCCCCCACCTAGAGCGGCCCACACACATGTACCTCTCCATGAGGCCGTTTCTATCAGCCGATTGAAAGCTCCCTTGAAGACAGAGTCCCCAGCTGCTTCAGGGCATGGCGTGGCTGCCCCTTCCCCTCGCCTTTAGGACAGTCTCTTTCTGGCAATGGGAGCTCCCCAAGTGCGGTCAACAGTCACTTCGATCAGCCGGTAGAAGCAGCCTGGGGCGAGCACACACACACACTCCCCTTGCCGCAAGGCTGCTTCTATCTGCTGATCGAAAGCTAGCTCCCTTGAGGACACAGTCCCCAGCTGCTTTGGGGTGAGGCATGGCTGCTCCTGTCCCCTCGCCTTTAGGGCAGTCTCTTTCTGGCGATGGGAGCTCCCCAAGTGTGGTCAACAGTCACTTTGATCGGCAGATAGAAGCAGCCTCACGGTGAGGGGAGTGTGTGTGTGTGCTTACCCCAGGCTGCTTCTACCGGCTGATCGAAATGGCTCTTGTCTGCCCTTTCCCCCTATTTCTCTTCACCTTGTGTAGTTCTAACGAACGATGTGAGAAATGGTGGGGAAACGCCTGGTTTTAATAGGCCTAAATTTAGGGGGCGTGGCTTAATTTCACCTCATGCTAGAAATCATGCTGGGCCTTCCTATTGGTGGAGGCCATATTGTTGGAGAAACACGGTGTGCGTGTGTGCGTGTGTGTGTGTGTGTGTGTGTGTGTGTATAATTGTTTTTTTAAGTTTTTGTGGGTATTTACATGTGTGCTGTTCAGCTTCCTTCAGGTATTATCCCACATCATTGTAGTTATGCTTTTAAAGTTGAAGCAACGTTTCGGCAGAATCTCATCTGCCATCATCAGACTTCTGGATTGAGTTCGTATGTGGGTCAGACTATCACAGCCTTTAGTTTTAAATTTGAGGCTAGCCTATTGTTGTCCCAGGATGGTTTTTTCTACATCCTGATTGGTTGGGAGTCTTGGTCTGTGTTTATTGGACTTGGAGTTTGTTTGATTGGTGTTTCTGGTTTCTTCTGTCTGTTTTGTGGCTTTGATTGGCTGGCAACACTGTGTTCCTGTACTGGAGGCTTTCAGTACAGCTTGGCTTCATGTGAAAGGACGGCTATTATCTATTAGGAAGCTAGGTTTCATCTGGGTGTCTGGTTGGTGTGTGTTTGAGCTGGAAGTATCAGAGGGAGTCTGTTTGTGCCCTGGTGTGAAACCTAGCTTCCTACAAGCAGATCATCTTGTTCTTGCTTGTAAGTTTTGATGTGGTTTCACTATTCACTCAAGTCCCGATAAAAGAAACTCTTGAAAT
>BLBF01020497.1:0-39443 GCA_015471245.1 Laticauda colubrina | reverse complement strand
TATTTCATATACAAAGGACAAAGATACAAGCAAATTGAAGGAGCCCCTATGGCATCACCACTGTCACCCGTCATTGCAAACCTGTTCATGGAAGAATTCGAATCCAGAGCCCTGGCTAATGCCACCCACAAACCCAAACTATGGCTAAGATACATCGATGACACATTTGTGATTTGGCCCCATGGAAAAGAAAACCTAAACAATTTCCTAACACACCTAAACAGCACACACCCCAAAATCAAGTTCACCATGGAAATGGAAATAAACAAACTACTACCATTCCTAGATATATTTGTTTTCTTAGGCTTTCGCGGGTACTTACATGTGTGCTGTTTAGCTTCCTTCGGGTATTATCCCACGTCATTGTAGTTCTGTTAAAGTTGTAGCAACGTTTCAGCAGAATCTCATCTGCCATCCTCAGGCTTCTGTATAGAGTTAGTTCCTGGTTTCAAATTTGAGGCTGGTCCATTCTGATTGGCTGGGAGCCTGGACCTGTGTTCATTGGACTTGGAGTTTGATTGATTGGTGTTTCTGGTTTCTTCTGTCTGTTTTGTGGCTTTGATTGGCTGGCAACACTCTGTTCTTGTGTTGGAGGCTTTTAGTGCAGCTTGGCTCCGTGTGAAGGGACGGCTGCTCTTCATTAGCAAGCTGCTATTCATTAGCAAGCTGGGTTTCACCTGGGTGCCTGGTGGGGAGGTGTTTGGGTTGGAGCTATCAGAGGGAGTCTGTTTTTGCCCAGGTGTTTGCCTGGCTTGTGGCATGGAGATCTTTCTATTTGAGAGTACAGGCTTCCAAATGATTATATATATGGATCTTTGGTTATTTGGGTTTTCTCCCATGTAAAATTGGAAGTATCTAGGCAATAATAAACAAAGATCCACATACAAATACCCACGAAAACCTCAGAAAACAAATATATATATATATACACATACACACACACACACTCACATTTGCTATTGGGTTGCCATGTGAGACTCTTTCTGGAAAGCATACACATGAAAGTTTTATATATGAGGAGTGGAGAGGAGAGGAGAGGAGAGGATCTCTTCCTTTCTTCTCTGTCTTTCCAACTTGAACCCAGTAAGACTTCTGATTTTTCAGAGCTTCCAACAAAAGCGGTGCAAACCAAAATAACTCCAATAAAAGGGCAGTGATAGTAAAGAGTCAATAGGCTAATATGAAGCCCCAAAAGGATACTTTGCTGTGATTAAGCTTCAGTGCATTGACTCTCCAATGAAGCTCCATGAAGCAAAAGTAGACTCTTGCTTCTAGGCACTGCTGAAAACAATTCAGCACACTAAACTGGAGGCATTGCTGGATCTTTGACCATATGCATGGAGTATACACTTCCCCGAACCAAAAGGACGGTCATGGCAGCCGTCCTCAACACCTTCAAGTTGGCAGGTGCTGAGCTAGACTACATTGGGGGCTCTCTGAGCTTGGTAATTTTCTTGCAAATATTTTGTTAGCCAACTAGGTAACATCATCATTGCTGCTACTGCTGATGTTACCTAGATGGGTAAGGAAATACCTGCAAGGAAAAATAACAAGTTCAGAGAGCACCAGGCCCCCCCCAGGGTTCAAATTTAAGCTGAAAATATTCTGTTCTATTGATAGAGCCCTTCTGTATTGAAATGGATCACTTCCACAAGCAGGTTGGGGTGATGCCACAAAATATCCTCAGTTTATACGGCTCCAAATATTTTATGCTGTACAAAACAATCACCATTCAATAGCTCAAGACACATTATGCTGAGACATAGCAAATATCCAAGCTCAGGTTTTGAGGTCAATCAGCAAATGCTGTTTATTTAAAGTTTATTGTAAACAGAAAGCCATCCTTCTTCTAAGCAAGCTGAATTTGTCTAAGGCTCGATTCAAACAGGTCAGCTATATTATGCTAATGCTGTACAAACAACTGACATTAAGATTTATCACATCAACACCTTTCCAGAAATTTTCATTACTGTGCAGAGAAGCAAGATCTAACCCGTACTTATTTAGCAGCCACCGAGTGAATTATTCCAATTAAAGGCAGCCACTCTAATTAGAAAAAAAGTTGCAAATCCCTGCCAAAGCTATGGCTGAATCCTAGAGATACTTGATCCAAGGATGAAAACTAGCCTTCCAACAATGCATCTCTTGTTAAAAGGGAAGGAATGGGGGATCAATTCCTATGTTCCTCTCCAGCCTACTCCATGGTCTCTCATCTAAAACCAAGAGTGGCAAGAGGCATGATAGGCAATTAGAAGATCATCTGGTTACAGAAGACATTTGCCATCCTATGACAGTATTGCAAAATCAGCAAAAACATCCACTTCACTTTGCTAAAATATTTGTTATTCATTCCATTTATGCATCATCAGATCCATATCAACTCATGGTGGCTCACCTCAAAAAATATATTAAGTATCGATAGTGGCAGCAGAAGTAAAATATCCATACATATAAAACCAATTTATGTCTGTGGCACCAATGTGAAGAAGAAGAGAGAAGGCTGGCTCCGCTGGTATGGACATGTCCTGAGAGCAGCACTTCCACTGTTGCCAAGACTGCCTACCAAACTAGAAGTCAATGGCCGGCAACCTTTTGAGCACCCAAAACAGACATCATCAACAAAGATATGCAAGTCACAGGCCTGAATCCTGGAAACACAGCTGACAGTGCAAAGCGGTGTTCAGTAATCCAAAAAGCAGACCCTGCACTTGCAGGAATATGCGGAGGAGGAGGACAAGGACGAGGACGAGGAGGAGGAGATAAAACATAACCACAATATTTTTATCACCATTGCAACCAATATTAAAATGTAAGTAAATTTGGTTCTGTTTACATTTATGATTTCAATATTAAATACATAGTTCATGCAATTCAGGATGGTGGATATTTTTACAAAGAGAAATATTTCATTATCAAAAGATTGTGTACATGGCATCATTACAGGCTTCATTTTTTAGCAAGGATTTTTTTTTTCACACTTCACAGGAGTAAAGCATGTGTCCCTTGACCTTATCCTCAATAAAGCTGAAACGCTAGTGATTCAACTGATTGGAAGATCATTCTTTGGCTTGCTATTTTGCATGAACACTCCAAAAAGTTCAACTGGGTTAAGTACTGTATCTTGGATGTATTATGAAAAAAACCAGCTCCCTTGAGAAGTCCACAATTCTGAGAAAAATAGAAGGAAAGTCGAAGACAACCAGTAGTAAACTGGGTGGACAACACTGCTGTAAGATCTAAAGGGCCAAGTTTCAGTACCTAGTTTCTCACTGTGTTGTAAACTTCTCAAGAGTAGCCATAGGTAAATAGTCACACATTTGGGACTTACCTTGAAATTTGAGAGTTTTTTGCAAAGGAGAGTCAGGGACCTGGAGATTGGTTTGATTAGAGGTGTTGCTTCTTCCTCTCCACGTAAGGAGATGTACTAATTATCTCCATTCTTCTGGCATGTTTTTGGTCTAGGTGCCCTTCCAAATCTTCATCCTCTCCTGAGGTTTATTATCTCCTAGAGCTGCTACAAGTGTCTGTTTGACTAATGTGTTCTTCAGGTGATTTGTCTGATCTGGATCTTCAGAAAATCCAAAGCATACTAACCTATGACCTATGTACCAACCTTGGCATGCCAGCTTGCTGATGTTTTTATTAGTTATTAATTAGGATAAGCCACATGAGAAAAATAGTGTTTTTTGTATTAATGAATTATGGAATGACTAATAATGTTTTTTTAAAAAATATTCATGAATGATTGGCTGTAAGGCAGATACAGATTTAATTTCCTTATATATACTTCTTTCTTTCTTTAAGCTTCTGTTTCTTCGTCCCAGCTTATCCTGTTTTTGAGAGTAAGTTTAGTATAGTGTTCAAAGTATCAAGTTAGAAATCAGGCAAGTGTGAGTTCTAGGATACAAAACCAGCTGGGTGATCTTGGGGCCAGTCACACATTCTCATAGAAAAGAGGCAATGAAAAATCTTGCCAAAAAAACTGCAGGTTCTTGTTCAGGCTGGCTCTGTGTATCGGACATGGTGTGAACTTGCTTTTGGTTTTAGGGAATGAATGAATGAATGAATGAATGAATGAATGAATGAATGAATGAATGAATGAATGAATGAATGAATTTTCACATGAGAATTGGATATGACTGATGGAAGAAATACCACTCTGATTTTGGTCTGGGGATAAGAAAAATGTATCAAGATCCCATATTTATACAAGCTGTAGTCACACCTAAAATTACAGCGGTGCATCATTCATCCTTTCACTGGGTTAGCCCTCACATTTCTTTCTTACGCATGCAAACATCTGCAGAGAGAAAGATGGGAGCACCTGGAGATCAGGATGATGTTTGGGGAGGTATAAAATTAAACCGCAACCAAGTGCAGCTCCTGTACTCAGTTGATTTGCTTATTTATTTATCAATTTTATACACAGCCATAATCTCAGAGTAGACTCCCAGTGCTTAACATCATAAAGTATAAAAACATAATAAAACATAACAATCAGCAACAGGTATAAAGCTCATTAATAAAAATAAAAAACTAACTGTAACTAAGTGCGAAACGTTGGAGAAATATTGGTGAGATGACAGAACATGGTTCTCATTTACAGCACCAATGAAGCTCTAATTTATTAGTGAAAATGAGAAGAAATAATTACTTTTTCAATACACATCAAAAACCTTCCATATAAAGGGATTGCAGGATTGAAATGGCTGGAAACAATGTAATTTTCCAGATCAGATGACAGTTCATCATGGAAGAACCTCAACCTCAGAAGGAGATGAAGATTAAGAATAGCCAAATTGCTTATATTAAAAGATCTTTAATATCACAAAAAGAAGGCACACCATTCATCAGGACTTTCTCCATTATAGCTCCTTATGATGAACACGACAGAATTAAGAGCCTATCTACCGTGTTTCTCATATCATAAGGCCAGGTCTTTTTTTTTTTTTTTTTTTTTTTGCCCCTAAAAAAATGGCTAGGATGTTTTTTTAGGGGTGAATTAATTTCTTCCCCCCCCCCGTGCACCCTCACCTAAGGTGCCCCAGGGCAGCTACCCCCAGCCTCTCCTAGCGGCCCCAGCCTCTCCTAGCGGCCCCAGCCTCTCCTAGCGGCCAATCAGGGTGGAGTGCAGAAGGCTCCCTATTCCCACCAAGTGCCTTTGCTGCAGAGCTGGGTCAGTGGATGGGCAGTGGGGATGTCCGCCAGCAGTGTTTCAGCTGCTTCTCAGGCTTCCATAGCTTCCACGGTTCCCGCTGGTGCTGACACCTCTCTCGCCAGTGCCATCTTCAACAACAGCATCTGAGTCGCTCCCACTTTTCCCCCGTCCCCATAACAACTGGAAAAAAAAAAGGCATTTTGAAGTACCTGGGAGCACTGCGCGCTGCATTTTGATTTAATCCTGAGTGGCTGGATGGGCATGAGAAGAGCCGATCAAGCGTCTCTGCTGCTGCTATCCTTGGTGCTCCAGCCTCGGGCTCTGGAAGTTTCCAAAAGTCCCGGTGCGCAGCCTGTTCCTGCATTCCAAGTGCGCCCAGGCCGAGCTGCAGCTGTCCCTCTCTCCAGCGCCATCTCCAACAACAGCGGCAGCAGCAGCGGGAACCGTGGAAGCGTTTCAGCTGCTTCTTGGGTGTGGGTGCCACCTCCGTAACTTCCACAGTTCCCAGCACTGCTGCTGCTGCTGTTGGATATGGCGCTGCCAAGAGAGGGACAGCTGCAGCTCGGCCTGGGCGCTTAGAATGCAGGAACGGGCTGCACACTGGGACTTTTGCAAACTTGCAGAGCCTGAGGCTGGAGCACCAAGGGTAGTAGCAGCAGAGATGCTCACTCGGCTCTTCTGACACCCACCCAGCCGCTTGGGATTAAACCAAAATGCAGCACGTGATGCTCCCAGGTACCTCAAAATGTTTTTTTTTCCTGTTGTTACGGGGATGGGGGGGAGTGATTCAGATGCTGTTGTTGGAGACGGTGCTGGTGAGAGAGGTGCCAGCACCGGTGGGAACTGTGGAAGCTATGAAGGCCTGAGAAGCAGCTGAATTCTGCCGGCGCACATCCACGCCGACGCCGCCCGCCTGCTGACCTGGATCTGCAGCAAAGGTGCTTGGTGGGCATAAGGGAGCCCTCTGCACTCTGCCATGATTGGCTGTTAGGAGTGGCTGATGGCGAGGTGTAGCTGCCCGCGGGGCACTTCTAATGGCAAGTTCCCCCCTGCCTCCCCCCTAATTTCACATGTTTTAAATAGGCCTAAATTTGGGGAGTGGGGCTTAATTTCATTTAATGCCTAGAAAACATGCTGGGGGCCTATTGTTGGAGAAACACAGTAGATTCAATACAACACTGGATGAATTATGAATATTATTTTTGAATAGGTTTATCTTGATGCCTTAGTTGTGACATTATTAAAGGAATACCTCTTTCCAACTTCTCTCCTTCATTCAGCGATAAACTATTTCTCTCATATTATTTAGTTTAACCTACAATGTAACTTATTCGGGATAATGTCTTTGATTATCAGGTATGAACAACCAGGTCCGGACATGAAAAATTCAGTTAGCTGATTTATTGTTCAAGCCTACACACAGAATAGACTCAGACTAATGGTTTGCACTTGGGTAGAAATAGATAATGGCATTCAAGGGCTTTAGACATTTTCCTCTTGTGACTACATAGAGACTTTAAACTAATCCCCTGCTTGACTCCTCCTCCTCATTCCACCAGTTCCTCTCCAACACTGATAGGTTATTAGACCCAAATTTGGACACAAAATTGTCTACAAATAAACTAGTAACACCGGATTCAATTTTTACCTTTTTATCAATCTTGCACGTTGGATCATTTATTATGTCATGCAGAGTTTTAGACAGAAAAATTGCAACTCAGATCTGCTTTAATGCTATATTGGGTGGTATCTGGAAAATCTCTGAGTCCTGTTCAAATGTTTCAGTTGAATTTTGAAACACTTGGCTTAGCTTCTGCCATCTTCTATATGCATGCTCTATATCAGGGCTGTCAAGCTCAATTTCATTGAGAGTTGCATCAGGGCTGTGGTTGACCTCCAGGGGCTAGGTGGGCATGGCCAACTGGGTGAGCTTGATGCCAAACTGATGGCATGTTTCCTCTTTGCATCGGGTAGAACAGGCCGAAGCAATGAGGCCAAGTTGGCCCTGAGGGCCAGATCTGACCACATTGCAGGCTGGATGTGACACCCCTGCTCTATATCATGCTTCACTTTTTCTAGCTAGCAAATCATGTTTTGAACAAAACAGCAAAACAGCTTGACTAATTGGGATATTATTGACAATCCAGAAAGAAAAGAACAGAATGAGAGTACGGCAGGGTAAAACAGAACGCTGGTAAACCAGTGCCAAAAAAGCATCAAAGGGAAGACCAACATTGAAACTATTTCATAAGATGTGAACTCACATATTGTCTTGGAGGTAGATCAACTTGGAAGAAGGCAGCTCAAAGCCCCCAGTAAAGTGGGAAGCATGAGCTGAAATATTTTTGTATGTTTTCTGAGCATAGCACAGCCTGAATTAGGAAGCAAGATTTGGGGAAAGTACTCAAAATTTCTTTTGAGTAGTATTTTGAGCTCACTGAGTTGAAAGAGACCCAATGCAACAACAGCATTGGATGCTTTGACAAATACAGCATTCCACAGTACATCTGCTAATATGAATCCTAGCATGATAAATTAAAAAGCATTCAGACCATTTCTCCTCTGAAGAAAAACATATTAAATCAGAAAATCCTCCCCACCTAGAAGCAGGCAAGAATTTAATTATGTATAGCAACAGAATGAGTCTAATCAAGCTTTATATCTAGCTCAAGGTGCAGTTATTAAAACCTGGAGATATTTTTTGCAAGATTCTTTATTTAAGCAGACAATCTCCTGTATAAAAATTGTACAGAATTGTACTGAAACTATTTTAGAAAAAGAAAAAGAAAGAGCAGTCATTTTCAAACAATAAGCAAAAAGTTAAAGCAACAAAAGGAAAATATCTGCAACTTCCAGATACAAGAATCTTTGCTGAGTTTCCACCAATTTTTATCTTGTATAAATGTATAACTTTGCTTTTTCATATGATTTTCCCAAAATTAATGTACCATTCTCTTTTATAAAACAGAAAGATGGTTCAGTCTTTTTGATAAACATGTGAGAAATATTATATCAATGGACAGTGACAGGGTTTAACTAAGCCACAATATTTGGCTTTGGATAACGCAGTATGAGAATCCAATGTGGTTCAGCAAAATATAATATGGTATAAAGGTTTGTATTAAGTGCAAAACAGAATAATGTCTCTTATTCAACACATTTTTGTACATTTGTAGGAAGCTGTTAAATATAATGTGAACTACAAGAACCCATGAAGCAGTCCTGGATCAAATCCAGATTTATCAACATTACTTAGTTTCAACATGGAATTTGAGAAAACGATGGCTTGGAAAAAAAATTATTAAGTAGGAAGAAAGCAAAAGGGGAAGAGAAAGTAGATGGATGGGATTAAGGAGATCACTGAAGTCTAACTTGGGAAATCTATAAGTTGCTTATAAAGGCAGGACAAAATGGCAAGCACATGTCTATAGAGGACCAGAAATGAAACTCATTATGAAACCATTTGACTAATTTTTGAATCTGGTTAGAGACTGTAATCATATTAATTTGAATTTCAGTGGGATGGTACTAAAGCCATAGGGTTGCCTCTCCAAATATCATGCTCTCAAGATACGTTGACTTCAATTCCCATAAGCTCAAGAAAGGAAAAGGCCAAACTTTATCTAATTAGCAAATTATCTCCATGTGGGTTGCTAAATTTTATGCTGTAAGCCACTCAGAATTGCTTTGAGATGAGATGGGCGGCAAATAAATTTAATAGATAATAATAATTTAATAATAACAATAACAATTTACTACAAAATATGGAATAGAGATAGCATTATGGAATAGAGAAAGCAACAGTCTAGGACAGTGCACAAATGCCTTCCACTGTGATGTCTCCAACCCATTTCTGATTGTAGAGCTCAACTATCTCATTTCCCCACTTTTCAGTTGGACTTGCTTCTAACACACACACACACACACACACACACACATTTTTTAGTAGGCTTCACTTATGCAAGTTAATGGAAAAAATTGTCCAAACGCTCTGACACCATTCAGAAAACTTGCTGGATACCAAGAGATGATTATGCACATAATGTTCCTAAAATCTTCCTTGGGCTTTTACAATTCCCCTACTATACTCTTTGCAGAAGGAAAGCAAATGTTTGCTGAAAAGTCAACCTTCAGCTTACAGTAAAGGCTACGTGACAGGCTTATGCGCTGTGTATGTGTAATGTGACAGAAATTGAACACAGATTTCCCATTACCGTTAATGGAAGCTCAGGGGGCTTTTAGAATGCCCTCGCCAAGAGCTGGACCACTGTAATTCGCTAATGTATTTGTAATTGAGTAACAACGACTCAATGTAAAGCATAAATCTTGAAGAATTCATGTTTCTCCTGCACTGGTATCATCTGTAATCCAAAGTGATCCCTTACTTGGAAGATTGCCAAGGGGTGTTAATTGGTACTAAATTCAAAAGTGTCAGCAGCTGTGAATGAGAAGGTCCATGCACAACATGCATTTTAGAAACACCTCCATCATCTCTGCAACTTAATATGTCTCAAAATTCCCCAAAGTCTAAATACAGCATTGCTAATAATCCTTATACCACTTGCTAAACCACCATCCTGCACATCTATACATACAAATGATGCTTATTTTGCCAATCTCTTGCCTTCAAAGACTTTGAAAGACAATAGGGATTAACTGCTGAAGTACAAAATTCAAGGAATCATCCTATCCACTATTTGTTGGTCTATATTTGATACTATGGTCAAATATGGCCCTGTGCTAATAAATCCTGAGATACAAATGTAAATGCCATTCTTTATGGGAAAATATAATATCCTATTACAGGTAGTCCTCAACGTACGATGTACAAGACCAGAATTTATGTTGCTAAATGAGAAATTTGTTACGTGAGTTTTGTCATCCCATTTTACAACTTTTCTTGCCACATTTCTTACATGAATCACTGTGGTTGTTAAATAAGCAACATAGTTGTTAAGAGGATCTGGCTTCCCCATTGACTTTGTCTGTCAGAAGTTCACAAAACATATGGATTGTACCCAGTGGTATATATCTATGGAGATTCTCAGTCATCCAGGTCATGGTTCTCCCAAATGTACTTTTTCAAGAGGCAATTGGACTTTCTGGTTTTTCTTTGAAGATGTTTCACTACTCATCCAAGAAGCTTCTTCAGCTCTGATATCTGCATGAAGAGCTGAAGAAGCTTCTTGGATGAAAAGCAAAACATGTTCAAAGAAAAACCAGAAATCCAGTTGCCTCTTGAAAAAGCACTTTGTTTGTCAGAAGGTTGCAAAAGATGGTCACATGACCCCAGGACAGCGCAACTGTTCAATCTGCAATTTTCTTTGTAGCAGCCAGTTAAATACTGGAATATGGTTATTATGTCTCCCCTAGTCCTTCTTTTCATTCAACTAGACATACCCAATTCCTGCAACCATTCTTTGTATGTCTTAGACTCCAATCCCCTAATCTTTGTAATTTATGGTGCAGCAAATTCCAAGAGTAGGGACGTGGTGGCTCAGTGGCTAAGACGCTGAGCTTGTCTATCAGAAAGGTCGGCAATACAGTGGTTCAAATCCCTAGCGCCATGTAATGGAGTGAGCTCCCGTTACTTGTCCCAGCTTCTGCCAATCTAGAAGTTCGAAAGCAGGTAAAAATGCAAGGAGAAAAATAGGGACCATCTTTGGTGTGAAGGTAACAGTGTTCCGTGTGCCTTCGGTGTTTAGTTATGCCAGCCACATGACCACGGAGATACCTTCTGACAGCGCTGGCTCTTCAGCTTTGTAACAGAGATGAGCACCGCCCCCTAGAGTCAGAAACAACTAACATATATGTGTGAGGGGAACCTTTACCTTTACCTAAATTCCAAGAAAAAGGAATATAGAATTAGGATGCCCCCCCCCCTCCAAAAAAAAAGGCAAGGTGAGCATGAAACAATACAACAACTGGATAAACCAGCAAAAGAAATAAAACTACACTCTGCCTTACTTATAAAAAGAATTTAGCCAAGATGAGGCTTATGTAATGGGCAGCTATGACAGCAGTCAGTCAGGGGTCCTTCCAACCAATTGAAAAGAATGAGATTATATACTGTCAAGGACCAGTTGAGCATCACTTGACATCAAAGCATAGGAAAGTGGTTTACCAAAGAGTATTATTTTGGTCATCCTTTGAATGAGAATCTTAAACACAGCCTCTAAAAAAGAGGGGGGGGCATACATGCCACCAGTAGTATTCACCCTTGGATGACAAAGGGGAAAGCTTCAATTCAACAGATAATGCAGGCTATTTATTGTTTACCTGTGAGAGCAATTCACCCAATGCCCAGGATCCTGCAGTGATCCTAGAACACTCATTGGGGGGAGAGAGGGTTCCAAAAGACACACCTATAATTGGTAATATACAACTGAGAGCATAAAACCAGGTGACACATACTTGAGAGAATATCAAAAACAAAGAGAGTTCCCTTTTTCTGAATCTTCAGTGTCAACCCAAGAGGACAGACACAGACTTCAGAGGATAATTAGGACTGCAGAAAAAACAATGACTACCCACCTGCCTTCAATCGAGGACCTGTATCTTGCATGAGTCAAAAAGAGGGCTGTGAAAATATTTACAGACCCCTCACATCCTGATACAAACTGTTTCAACTCCTTCCCTCAAAATGACGCAATAGAACACTGCATGCTAGAACAACTAGACACAAGAACAGTTTTCCCCCCAAAAAACATCATTCTGCTGAACAAATAATTCCCTCAACACTGTTCTACTATGACAAAGTCTGCACTACTATTACTGTTAATCTTCTCACCACTCCTTATCACCCATCCCCTCCCACTTGTGACTGTATGACTATAACTTTTTCACTTGTATCCTTACAATTTATATTGACTGTTTCCTAGTATTACTTGATTGCTTATTGTACCCTATGACTATCATTAAGTGTTGTACCTTATGATTCTTGACAAAGGTATCTTTTCTTTTATGTATACTGAGAATATTTACACCAAGACAAATTCCTTGTGTGTCCAATGACACTTGGCCAATAAAGAATTCTATTCTATTCTATTCCTCTGCTGGTGCATTTTCACCATCAAAGTTTCCCATTTCTTCCTAGGCGAATGCTAGAAATAGGAAGGGGACAGAGGTACATGTGGGATGGGAGGTTGTCATTGTTCTATAGATGTCACTGTAACTGTGGATCTATAGAGAATTTTATATCTCTGCCCCTGGCGAATTAAGCGGTGCCATGTATGTTTTATCCCCGTTTGAGTAGTATGGTGGCCTAGAGGTTGAGTCGCCTCACAATCAGGAACTGTGAATTTGATCCTAGGTAGAGGCAGATATTTCTATCTCTGGGCATAGTGAAGAATATATCTGCTGAAGAAAGCTCTGCACTGGTTACAGGAAGGGCATCTGGTCAGTAAACACTCAGCTCCATTCAGTTGCTCAGACTCTGCCCTGCGAGGGATTATGGGGTTGTTAAAAGAAGAAGAAGATGATGATGTAAGTTTTATCCAGGTGTCTGGAAGCTTGGAGGATCTTGATGAGGGACAACAGGTTTGAAAGACAACCCTGGCAAGACTGAGTGGTTCTGTTTTTTGGGGGTTTTTTTGGGGTGCTGGTGGTGGTTCTAAGACTATGCCATCTTTGGGTTTGTGCTTCCCCAAATAGACCCAGAGCATAATCTGAGGATCTTCCAAGACTCTCTATTCCTACTCAAAGATCAGGTACCTGTTAGGGCTACAAGGCTTTTGCACAGCTTTGTGTTCAGCACATTTGTTTCTGGGGCCATCAGGAGGCTCTGCTTACAGATACTCATGCTCTAATCACCTCCAAATTGGAGTGTTGTAATGTGCTTTACACAGGACTGCCCTTGAAGAGTATTCACAAGTGTCAACTCTTTATGTGCATGACTGCATTCCCACTCACACTAATAGTACTATTACTAAATTTGCAGGTGATACAACAGTGATGGGATTTATCATCTTGCCTACCAAGATGTGGTGGACTGGTTGCTTTCATGGTGTGGAGACAATAACTTGGTTCTCAACACCAATAAAACCAAGGAGCTTATTATAATGGATTAAAGAAGGAACAGATCAGACTTCCAACCCTTGCTTATCAATGGAGACCGAGTGGAGCAAGTAGTCAGTTTTAAGTTTCTGAGTGTTACCATAAAAGAGGACCTGACTTAGGGTGCTGACACTGAGCCCTCGTCAAAAGAGCCCAGCAGAGATTATTCTACCTGAGACTTCTCAGAAAACAACAACTGAATGAAAAACTGCTGGTGATCTTCTACTGCTGTATCATAGAGAGTATTTTAACATACTGCACCTCTATATGGTTTGTCAATTGCACAGCGGCAGATAGGAAAGCACTCCAGAGAGTTAACATCATTACCCAGAAGATCATTGGTTGCCCACTCCCCTCTTTGGAAGAGCTTAATAACCCCCGCTGCCTTAAAAAAGTTCAAAACATCCTCAAAGATCCATCTCATCTGGGCACCCTTTTTTTTGAACTATTACCATCTGGCAGATGATACAGGATAATAAAAACAAGGAAAAATAGGCTGAAAAACAGCTTCTATCCGAGGGCAGTAGCTCTTTTGAATTCTACTGTATAGTGCAATGTTGGTGCAGTGTTGGGGGTTTTCAATTCAATGTGTGGAGAGTGAAGGATGTTTGTTTGTGTTTATTTTTATGATCATGATGTGCACTGAAGATGGTGCTTGATTTCATTGTACGAGGTGCAATGACAATAAAGTAAACTAAACTAAACTAAACTAAAAATAGAATGCAGCAGCACAGGCATTTATTTATTTATTCAATTTTTAAAGACATCCATCTCAGTCAATGACTCTGCGTGGCTTATTTATCTACTGAACAAAATTCCACACTGGCAACAGGAAGGGCATCCAGCCAATAAAACACTCTGCTAACTCCATTCAGTTGCCCAGACTCTACCCTGCAAGAGTTTATGGGGTCATAAAATGAAGATGATATTGATATTTATAAGTAAATACAGGTAAGGATTTTTGGAATGGCCTACACAGTTTCCAGACAACAGAATACAACAGAAAACATGTGGAAAGATTTCAAGCATTCCATGTATGCAAGAAGACCTAAGAATATTTCTGAGCCAGAAGACTTCTGCATATTAGAATGGAGGCTGAAAACATTTGGAAATTAATGTTTTTGTTAAAGAGGTATTGGGAATTACTGAATGAAGGGGCATCCAAATCTATACACCTGGCTTATTCATTAATGAGATTTTATTTTGAATCTGTCATGAACTGTGTGTCAGTAACAACCATGCATTTACTTTAGTAGAAATATTTCTGCCTAACTTTTTACATATTATATCTTGGGTTAATCTGATATTTAATTCATGTTTTTCCACCACCCATTATTTGCCTTGGTCTCTTATAAAGCAATAAACTAATGCTTTTGAAATAGCTTGGAATGATCAACTCTATTTTGCAGCCTCATGAATTTCACATACTTTCACATACTTCACGACTGGGAAACAAAGTTCACTGTTTAATTTTAAACCAGGAGAACCATGACAGAGAGAAGAAATATTAATTACTTAAATGCATACTATCTACAAGGAAATATTATTGGTCACATGTCAAGAATCCTAAAGTGTTGTGGAGGGGTGGAATAACCTGAGGCAAACATGGAGCGAACTTTAGCTTTTACTTTATTGTGGCAATAAAGGGTTGCCACGCTGCCTTCTAAGTTGATCGATATGGTGGCGCCAGATGTGCCCGTCTTGCAGTTGGACTCTGTAAGAATTAGGAATGGTTACTGCTACAATCTGCCCAGGCATCCAAAAAGGGTGTCCCGCATAATTCCGGGCATAGACCTGGTCATTCTCTGAGAACTCCCTTGCCTGGCTATTTGACCCTAGGGGCGTGACTGGGGCAAAATGCGGATGGAGCCTGTCTAGGGTGGTCCTCAGACATCTACCCATGAGAAGTTCAGCCAGAGACCTATCAGTGGTGGCACAGGGAGATACTGAGTGAGCCCAGAGTGTTAATCTATGGGCCCAAACCTTACCAGGGCCTCCTTAAACAATCTGATTGCCCTTTCAGCCAGGCCATTACTGGCAGGATGAAAAGGAGCTGTAAGTGCGTGCTTTATTCCTAGGTTGGCTAGAAAGACCTCAAATTCACAGGAAGTAAACTGGGGGCCGTTATCAGACACGATTGTGTCAGGGAGGCCATGGGTAGCAAATATCCTTGATAGAGCCTTAGTGACAGCTTCTGAAGTTGTGGTGGTCATCAAGGTCAGCTCTACCCATTTAGAAAAAGAATTGACCATCACCAGGAATGTACACCCATGAACGGAGCCAACCAGATCAATATGCATCCAGGACCAAGGGGCCACGGAATCTTCCCACCTGCCTGGAGTGGATGTGGGTGGAGCAGGTCTGGTAGCTTGGCATGGCTGACAAGCATTCACCCAACTTGTAATCTGAGCATCCATGCCTGGCCACCACACATAACTGCGAGCTATTGCCTTCATCTTGACAATGCCGGGATGACCCTCATGCAGGACCTTTAAAACCAAGTCTTGCAACTTGGAAGGGATAACTACCCTAGTCCCCAAAGTAAACAGCCTTGCAAAGAAGATAGTTCTTGCTGGCAAGTTTTGAAAGGCACAAATTCAGGGGCATAAGGAATTGCCGGCCACCCCCTTCCCACCCAGTCAAGAACTTGGGCAATTATCTTGTCCCTGGCAGAATGGGCAGTGATGGGGAGTTTGAGATTGTTGATCTGGAAAACAGCATTAGTTGGTGCAGGATCCTCCACAGGAAGAGGCGGGGGCAACGACAAAGAGCATCAGCGCGGCATAGATTCTTGCCACGTTGATGAATCAGTGTATAGGAATAGGCAGCCAGAAATAAGATCCACCTGGTCATCCTTGAAGACAAAATCTGAGGAGTTTGTCTTTCACCTGACAGAATGCCTAGCAGAGGCTTATGATCCATAATCAATTCAAAATAGCGTCCATATAGAAACTCATGGAATTTTTTGACAGAAGCAACTGAAGCCAAAGCCTCCTTGTCAATTTGGCTGTAGTTGCACTCAGTTCTGGAGAAAAATGCGCTCAGTTCTGGAGAAAAATGCAATGAGTGCCTCAGAACCGTTAGGCAGTCTATGACTTAAAACAGCACCTATGCCAAAAGGAGAAGCATCTGCTGCTAAAACTAAAGGTAAATGTTTATTAAATTGGATCAGGACAGCATTGGATGTAAGTAATGATTTGACAGTATGGGCTTCCCTAGGTCCCCAGTGCCAAGGGGATTGCTTATCCAAGAGTATGTGCAGAGGCTCTGCAACAGAAGCTTTATGTGGCAAAAACGAAGCATAAAAGTTAAGAACTCCTAAAAAGGCCTCAGTTTTGTTCGTTGGCGTGGGTGCCTCATGAATAGCTCTTACTTTGGATTTGATTGAGTGAATACCAGAGGCATCAATTCTGTATCCCAAAAATTCTACCTGTGGGGTGGCAATAGTGCATTTGTCTTTCTTTAACTTAAGACCATGCTTTCTGAAACGATCAAGGACTGCTCTGACTCTTTGCAGTAACAGAGGCTTATCAAGGGCAGATATTAAAATATCATCAAAATATGGGATTACACCCAGTAATCCTTCAAGAAGTCTTTCCATTAAGGATTGGAAAATTCCTGGGGCCACACTTACGCCAAATTGGAGGTGCCTACATTTGAAAGCTCCCCTGTGCTTTACAATAGTTTGTAGTTCAGCAGCTGTGTCATCAACAGGGAACTGTTGATAGGCCTGTGACACATCTAATATCGCGAAAATGGTTCCTGGCTCAAAAGAATGTAGTAGGTGCTGGATAACAGGGACTGGATAAGCACTAATTTGTAAATATTTATTCAATGACGTCTTGTAATCTGCGCAGATTCTTATGCTACCATCTTTCTTCAGTGTCACTTTTGGGGTTTCCCATTTTGCGAAGTCCACAGGCTCTAATATGCCCTATTTAATTAATTTGTCAAGCTCCATGTCTAATTTGGGGCGAATTGCAAAAGGTACCCTTCGAGGCTTTAAACGGATTGGTACTGCCTGAGGGTCCAAGTTGAAAGATATTGGGGTTCATGAATAACAGCCCAGCCCCTCGCTGAACACATCAGCACAGTAATTAAACAAAATGTCTACTTCAGCATTTGTAACAGAGTGGATTCCGCTTATATGGAGGCCAAGGGTAGGGAACCAGTCTAACCCCAACAGGCTAGGGAGGGCACCATCCACTACTACTTTGGCAAGTGACCTTTAAAATTTTGAAATTGTACAAAAAACTTGCCTTTTCCGATGACTGGGATGGTTCTGCCTTGGTAGTCATGTAGGGTTATCTGGCAGCCATGAAGCTTCTTCTTAGTCATTCTGGGAAGTAGTTGTTTCAAGGTGCTCCATGAGATGATGGACAGTGATGAGCCTGTGTCAACCTCCATCCACATAAAGTTTTTCACTATTGATGGTTCCATGTCAGTGAAATGAAGGTAGGAAGGACCATAAAGGCAAGCTGTCAAGGTGATTAATACACTGCAGATTTCTTAAATAGTAGATAAGAAAGGGAAGTGACTCAGTGGCACATCACATGCTTGCCAGATAGAAGGTTCCAAATTCAGTCCTTGGGGTCACCACAAAGGAATGGAGAAATATGGATTTGCAATCTTCCCAGAGACACTTAGGTGAAATGGGCAGCATAGAGCATAGGGGAGGGAGGGAGGGAGGGAGAGAAGAAGAAATCAGCCTTAATATAAAGGAGCTTTCTATTTTTCTTATTGCTGTAACATTGGCATAAGCTTGCTTTTAAGTCAAGAGTGGATTGGACCAGTAGTTACATTTGCACATTGTACTAAACTCTGTTTAACCTAAGCCAAAACATGAGAATCCATGTGATATAAATAAACTTTCTAAATCACAGAGCTATAAATCAGAACTGCATTTAGTTCTTGTCTGGATTTTTAAGAACTAAGTAAGATTGGAAAAATGAGAAAACAAGAGAAATTGAAACCAAGACGTTTATCCAATATTGCCTGCGGAATCACACCATTAGAAGAATCTGAACTTTCTAACTGTAGAAAATAAGCACCCACCCGTCTCCTGGGAGAGTGAAATATTTTAGGAAATATTAAAAAGGCAGGATATTGTATTTCCATGGATGAGAAAAGGAGAAACATGTTTTTAAAGACAAAGCAGCTCGCTGCACCTCCCTGCCCCCCACTTCAGCTCCAGAGTGATGGGATTAAGACATGGTCCTCGGGACATGATAGGATTATCCCTCTACCCATCTCACCACATGGCACTTGGGAAGATTACATCACCCAGAAAGATTCAACCAAGCCTGGGATTCAAGACAATCTACAAAGTTACCCCTGCATGGCCCCATGGGAGTCTGACAGCCAATCAGAATACATGTCTTTTATAGGAACAGGAAGCAAGTTCAAAGCCGAACAGAGGTTATAAATCTCTCTCCTTCTCTCACCCATGTGCTCCATTTTGCCCAGGACTTTAAATCCCATGTGGCCCTGCTGTCCACCATTAAACCATCTTTCCAAGCAGTCTCCATGTTTCCAGTGTCTTTCTTCCCACTTGGAACTGAACCCAGATGAACATTTCTTTCAACAAGAGGGAAAGATTTTAAAAAGGGAAAGATTTGACATTCTTTTGTCATTGTTGTAGCTCCTATGAAGCTTCTACCACAAAAAAAGCTGGAATTTTGCTGCAATAAACCATCTTTGCCAGACTGGGGAAATTAAAATAAAGGGATTTAATGGTATATTCTGGAAGAAGTCCTGCTGAGTCAAATGTTGAGCTATTTGTTTCAATTTTTCCACACGTTTGCATTTTGATTACAAATTAGAGTCCAAAGTTTAAAATAATCCTTCGCTTTAACTTTGTTTGGACTGGCCAGATCCTTGATTTTTTTTCTCTCTCCCTACCAGATCTATTCTTAGATATCATTCTAAATGTGAATTACACAATTTATGATTTCTGAAACATAAAGCTTATTTACGCTACTGAAAAGCAAGCTTGTGCAAAGGTTACTTGTAAATATTTCACACATTTGATTTTAAGAGCCATGGCTCATATACTCAAATATACTCAAAAGTTTTATACATTCCATTATGGAGTGATGACCAAGCAATGTCTCCCAAGATATCTATCAAGAAACCTTGCTTAAGGACTTCATTCCAAATGCCAACATGTGTGGTATGAAGCCAGCATCATAAAAGTTGGTTTATACCAAAATTGATCTGGTCTTTTCACATATAACTTCTGGAAATAAAACGGGCCAAACCACCGAGATGATAAAGCTAACCCTGAACGAATAGGATACATTTGTTTACTGAGTAAATGCTGCCTATTCAAACTCATAGATTTGATACAATTAAACCACCATAATCACATGATACTGAGAAAGAGGAGAGAAAAAGATATTTTTGGGAAAAATATCCATCTGGTTCAGTTCCAAGCTGGGAGAAAGATACTGGAAACATGGAGGGTGTTTGGAAAGATGGTTTAATGGTGAAGCAGAACCACCAAGCACATGGTTGTGGGCAGCCAACCACATGGAGTTGAGAATGAGGGGTATTTATACCTTCTCTTGGGCTTTGCACTTGAGCTTCCTGTTCCTGTGCAAGGACATGTATTCTATTGGCTGTTGTCAGACTCCCATGGGGCCATGTACAAATCCTAGTAGTTCTTCTGAGCTCCCAGGTTTGGATGAAGTTTGGACTCTGATGCAATGTCCTTAGGAGATTGTGCAATGTAGTGAGCTCTGCTGCTAGTGTGTTAATTCTATTATGTCCTGGAGGATCATGTCTTAACCCCATCATCCTGGATCTGAAGATCTTTTGTTTTGTAGATAGGATGGTCCAGTGTTTCTTAAGGGGCAAAAACATATGCTGTGGGCTATTAAGGAAGATGGGGGCTGTTTTCCAAGAGCATGTTTCTCCATTTCTCATCCAGTGAAACATAATATTCTGCCTTTTCAATATTTCTCGAAAAATTCCATTGTTATAGGAGAGAGAGTCTTCCTTCAATATACTGATGGTAGGAAAGGGGATATTCTTAGTGTAATTAAAGACATAAGTCAATAGTGCTATATTTTGTGAGAAGGAGAATACAGAATAACAGAGTTGAAAGGGATCTTGTAGATCATCTAGTCCAAACCCAATCCTGCCCAAGCAGCAGATCCTATACCATTTATAACAAATGGCTGTTCAAACCCTTCTTGAAAGCCTCCAGTGATGAAGCACCCACAACTTCTGAAGGTGAGCTGTTCCATTAGTTGAGCCCATTCTCGGGGAATGTCTTTTTAGGAGAGTATGTGCTTTATTTTTATTTTTTTATTTTATTTATTTATTTTTGTCAATTGCTTACAAGATAATAGGTATTAGTAAAAACATAGTTATGGATACATGGATACATATAAGAAAAATAAAAAATAAAAATAAAAGAAATAGTAGAACAGGGATAGTAGGCACGTTGGTGTGCTTATGCACACCCCCTACAGACCTCTTAGAAAAGGGGTGAGGTCAATAGTAGACAGTCTAAGGTTAAAGTTTTTGGGGCTGGGGCTAGTCTATGCGTAGCATTGGTTGTGTATGGTTTTTGGGTTGATTTGGGTGTTGATGGCTGATTATTAAGTCATTGGCTGTTGTTTCCTTGTGCTATCAAATTCTCGGTTCCCAAGTACTTGATAAGCTGGTGGTAAATCAGCACTCTTGTTGACTGATGAGGGGCCATTTCCTAGGCTCCAACCATTTCCCTGGCTATTTTTTATCACTGATTGGCAAACAATTTTAGTAGTTGACAAATTGAATGTATGTCTTGTCCTTGAAGAAGTGTGCCTCTTTGTAATCCCTCCTATAACTTTATTAATATTGATGGTTCCTGTACATGATTGTTGCTGAGCCTGGAAGTCCCACTGATAAATGTACATCCATCACCTTATCAAATAAAAAAATATTCCTCTTCTCTGTAAATGGATACTTGCAGATTAACCAGGATATGTGTTCCTATTTTAAACTATTCAGTTAGTCCTTCATTTGGAGGACTAAACCAGCGTTGAGAAGGAGGTTGCATCAAAGCCTTGGCTCCATTGATGTTGGATTGATTTCCATGTTCAGAATATTTTATGGCTTGCACATGGCCTTTGTGGTTTAATATATCCACAGGGGTGAAATTCAATAATCTTGGCCCACCTTGGGAAAGGTGTTAGGGACAATTTGAATCAGTGAAAAATTGCCCCTGGTTGCTATTACTATTATACCAAGCCACGCCCACATCCACGTCCATATCCACGCCCACAGAGCTAGTAGGGAAAATTTTTGAATTTATCCCTGATCCATTTCACTGCTCAACAGTCTCTCTGGAATTTTGAAACACCAAAATTGTTCTGGAGTGAATCTGTGCTGAAGCTATTTCATTTGCAACCTTGACAATGATACGTATCGCATGTTGTATATTTAGTATCCTATGAGGATTATTCCAGAAAGGAAGATTCACATGGAAAAGAGCTGAGCTAAAATGTATTAAGAAGCATTTCTTCACTTACAATATATTCCAGGGCTTTGACTTTCTTACTTTACTGCAGGAGTTAACTGAACTTGAACAAATGATGTCATTAATTACTACAATTGTAATTGGTAAGTATCTGCTAGAATGTTGGATAAAAAATGTCATGTACTAATGGATTTCAAATTCCCTCAATCCCATTTATTATTTTTGCTTTTTGCATCCGCTGAGAATAGTTTACATGTCAACTTCATTTCACAAAGTTTCGATTCATACAAGTTGGTGTCACAAGAAATCGTCAAGCTGCCATTTTTCTGTTTTTAACCACAGCAAATTATTATCAACAGTTCTCCAGAAGTGCCTTATATTTGTTGCAGTCATTTAAGAGAAAAGTGTGTTCATGATTGAAAAAATGAGAAAGATAATGAGATCCCCAATTAAAGTTCTCGTTTATTTTCAACCAACAAATTGGTTAAAACAAAAGGCAACATCTAAAGACTTTATTTAAAAGACATGTATTATAATAAATACTGATGATTAGAATGATTTTGTTATTATAGAAAAGGCTTGACATGTTGTGATATGTAAAACAAAAGGTTGAGATTGTATTATTGATTTTTTTGCATTTTACTGCACTGAAAACAAAATGGAAGCCGCCACTTTTTTCTTTTTGCAATTTTCTTTGTCATAGTTCTCAACTTTTGTTTTTTTTCCTCTATTTTTATTTTATAATAAAATTTGATTAAAATTTATGAGCAAATAAACCCTAAGACTAGAAATATCAGAATTATTCTTTGGATTTTCTGTATCCATACTTTATACTTTTCCTGTAAAATCTGCTAGTCTTTTTCTAAAAATTTCCAGTGATAGCATAATAACTTGCAATGAAGGAACCTATCGATAAAATCTCTAAGTGATTCAGATCACTTTTTTTCAGCTCCACATTTACCAAAGTACTTTGTGTAAAAACAAAAAACAAATCAAATATCCCAAGGCCATCTATGTTAACAAAATTATGTATTTGTAATCTGATGAAATTATAAATGGTGCCATTCAATATAACACACATATAGATAACAATTCAAGGTTGTCTGAATGCAGTGAAAGTCAAATTTGCACTTGGAGAGTGATGAATTTACTCTCCTTCAGCCTGTCTTCCAGCATCAGTGTTTAAAGGTAGACTCATACTCATGTCCTCAAATATAGATTATTTTTGAAGATCATGAAAACGTAATTTTAGCCTACATCATTTTAGTGTCATTTATCTGGTAAGATTTTTAAAACAGATGTGGTGCTCCAGAACATTGATGCTTCATCCTTGAATAATTTAAATTCAAATTAAGTTAAATATCATGGACATATTATGGACAATTTTTTTTTAATGGGTATTGATTGATTGATTGGTCAAATTTGTAAATCCATTTAACTCACAACACACTGAGGGAGATACTGTGACAAATAATAAAAGAAAGGAAAGATGGCGATAACCTGGAACTGACAAAGCCCAGTAACATTCAGGAGACACTTACTTCAGGGGATTATTATTGTTATTGTTATTGTTATTATTATTAATTGTACAGTCAGCCAGATGTTTACACTGGATTTGGCATTTTTGTCCGCCAATTGAGCCCTTCCCAAGGACCTGGCAGAAGTTGATGTTTGATGATGTCAAAGCTATCATTGCAGGATGTAAGCTGTTCTGAATTAAAGCTGCCTTTTGCAATTGACTGATGGTGAATTTGTCAATGCCGATAGTGTTCAAGTGGTGCTTCAGTTGTTTGCGATTGCACCCAAGGCACCCTTATTGTTGGTACTACCTTTGCTTTCTTTTGCTGCAGATCTTTGTATTTTATCATTACTATTCATAGTACTATTGGTTAGAGTGGCATTTATTGAATTATTTTTATATAATAAATATTGGGATTATCAATGAACAATCTGAAAATTCATGAAAGGGTTGATGAACTAAAGAGTTTAAGGACCCATGCCATAAAGTTTAAGGACCTGTGCCATAAAACAGGGATGCCAAACTCAAGCCCTATGGGCTGAATGCAGCCTGTGGAGTGCTTAAATCTGGCCCAGGGCCAGCCTGGAAATAGCAAAGGACCAGCACATGGTGCCTCCCATATCGGCCAGCAGAGTGCTGGAGGCTGTCCAGGCTGAAAACAGAACACAGGGGGCCTCATGCAGTCCCCTGCACCCTTTTTTGACTGGCAGGGTGCTGCAGGAGGCTGTCCAGGTTGAAAATGGAGCCCAAGGGGTCCTCATGGAGCCCCCCGCACCCAATTTTGGCTGGTAGGAAGCTGCAGGAGGCATCTGGCCCATCTTTCCCCCTCCATACAGCTCATGGAGAAGTACAATGCTGATCCATCCCTCCAAGAAATCCAGTTTGACACTCCTGCCATAAAGGATTTTATTACCAGCTATAAACCTTGTTAGTTCAGAGCTAGTTCTATGAATTGTATCCCAAAGCAAACTAGCCAGAGGTGGTATTCAGCAGGTTCTGACCAGTTCTGGATAATCCGGTAGCGGACATTTTGAATAGTTCAGAGAACTGGCAAATATCACCTCTGACTGGCTCCACCTCCATCTATTCTCTGCCTCCAGAATCCCAGCTGATAGGCTGGGTCTTCTTTTGTTGCCCTGTACAGGAGAATGGAGCTGGAAAGCAGGTTAGTGGGGTTGGGAAGGAATGGGATTTTGTAGTAACCTTCCCTCAGGAGTGGGGAGATTTTACAGTATCCTTTCCCTGCCATACCTATCAAGCCACACCATGCCCACCAAGCCACGCCATGCCACGTCCATAGAACCAATAGTAAAAAATTTTGAGTCTCACCACTGAAACTAGCAACACAGTTTGATGAGCACACAGGTTACACCCATTATTACCAATGTACACCCATAACTATTTCCACTGCTGAATTCTGGATTGTGCATCTGAGAATAGTTGCAGACAGTAAATATACACTCTACCATCAAACTATGGTGTCTTCTCAATTTTTTTCATGAAATCTTGCCAATACAATC
Organism: Laticauda colubrina; assembly: GCA_015471245.1. Lineage (NCBI taxonomy): Eukaryota > Metazoa > Chordata > Lepidosauria > Squamata > Elapidae > Laticauda > Laticauda colubrina. The sequence goes on along the minus strand of BLBF01020497.1, from coordinate 14,721 downwards.
TAAGAAGATTAAGTATGTTGTTTAACAAGAAATTATATAGTACTTGTATTAAGCAGGGTAAGAAAGCTGACAAAAATTCAAGCCCTTACCTCTTTTACACAGTCACTACATGTTATTAGTCTGGTGCAGAACTATTAAAATTATCATGGCTCATCTGAGTTGGTAATAACACCTTTCTGGAAATCAGGATTTATTGATTCTGTAAGATCTGTAGACAGCCATAACTGTTTTAAAGGTGGGCTCAGGGGTTTATTCATTTCATACCACTTCACTCATTTCTTTTCTTTTTTAAAAAGCAATGGAAGGAATTAAAATGGCATCAACATGAGCAATAAATGCTGAAGTGAGACGGATAATTAAAAGTCCTTTTCCATTTATGTTGATAGCTCTTTTAAATTCACAAGAAATACTTCAATCAAACTCATTTCTATGGCATTGTTGATCTTCTCTTTGATAGCTCCCGTGTGATGTTATTCTCTCTGTCCATTATGTCCATATTAGAAGGAAGTAAAAATGGTTATATACAACATTACATTTGCATTATAATTAGAAACCAGGACAAGCCCAAAATACAATACTATTTCCTTAAGAAAAATATATAGATCTATATACCATTTATAGAACCAACAACCTACTGAAAAGGAAATAAAGAAAAACTACCATGCTTTTGATGATTACATCTCATATTAATAAACTGAGATATGAATATCTATTTTAACTGTGCATGAAGCATCCAAAACCAGCTAAGGTTTAAATTAGGAAGCTTCTAATTAACTGTAGCTTTTCATTTCAACCAGCTGAACAAATCATTAGTTTGGCCAAATATATATATATATATATATATATGTGTGTGTGTGTGTGTGTGTGTGTGTGTGTGTGTGCTGTTCAGCTTCCTTCGGGTATTATCCCACGTCATTGTAGTGCTTTTAAAGTTGTAGCAACGTTTCAGCAGAATCTCATCTGCCATCATCAGGCTTCTGTATTGAGTTTGTATGTGGGTCAGGGTCTCACAGCTGTTGGTTTTAAATTTGAGGCTAGCCTATTATTGTGGCAGGATGTTTTTTTCTACGTCCTGATTGGTTGGGAGTCTTGGTCTGTATTTATTGGACTTGGAGTTTGTTTGTTTGTTGTTTCTGGTTTCTTCTGTCTGTTTTGTGGCTTTGATTGGCTGGCAACACTGTGTTCCTGTATTGGAGGCTTTCAGTGCAGCTTGGCTTCGCGTGAAAGGACAGCTATTATCTATTAGGAAGCTAGGTTTCATCTGGGTGCCTGGTGGGGGGGGTGTTTGAGCTGGAGGTATCAGAGGGAGTCTGTTTGTGCCCAGGTGTTTGCCTGGCTTGTGGTGTGGATGGAGATCTTTCTATTTGAGAGTGCAGGCTTCCAAATGATTGACAGTCTGGTGGAATTATCTCTTCTATTCATGCTTTCAGGTCTTTTTTTAATCTCTATGGCTTCTCTGATGATTCTGTGGCTGGGGATTTCTGTAGTGGCTAGGGTTTTAGTGCCATTGAAGTTGATGTTGTGATCTGTGGTTTTAATGTGTTGGACTAGTGAAGAGGTGTGTTCCAGCTTTTTTACTGCATTTTTGTGTTCATCCAGGCGGGTACTTATTCTTCTATTGGTCTGTCCAATGTATGTGGCCAGGCATGATGCATAGGGAACTTCGTATATGCCTTGGTTTTCCAGGTCAATTTTGTCTTTGAGGTTTTTAAGGATGGCTGCTATTTTTTTGTCTGTTTTGAAGGCAGTCTTGATGTGATGCCTGTGTGGTATCTTACTGATTTTGTCTGTAGTACCTCTTATGTAGCGCAGGACAGCTGTTCCATAGGTCTGTTGATCTTCTAGATCTCTGTTATGTCTTGATGTGTTTTTGTGGATCAAGCTGGTGATTTTGTTTTTGTGGAAGCTGTTGGCTGTCAATACTTTAGTCAGGGTGCATAGTTCACAAAAACACACCAAGACATAACAGAACTATATTGAATTCGTATGTGAATATTGAGTTCGTATGTCAATACAGAAGCCTGATGATGGCAGGTGAGATTCTGCCGAAATGTTGCTACAACTTTAAAAGCACAACTACAATGACTAGATATAGATATAGATATAGGAAGATGCCAAAATTATGATATGAAGCTGGTTTAATATCCTGGCTTGCTGAAGTTCATAATCAATGTTTCTTGTTCAGATTAAATGAAAAGTTAAAATTTATCAAAGGCTTTATGATTACTATGAAGGACTTTTTATCTTGTATACACAAACAAGACTTGTACATAGTTCAGCTAAGATTTCATTGTTTATAATGGACCATGACAGCTTCTGTAACTAATATCAAAAGAAGCTAAATAATAATAATTATTATTATATTTTTTTTAAAGATGCAGATAAAACTTAAAGAATCCACCGGCTATATTTGATAATATATATTTTTTAATTTGGTTTGTCAGGACTGCAAAATCTACATCACCACAATTGTATGGCAGCAAAGTCATACAGAACCATCTAACTGGAGGTATCTCATGACTTTACCATGAGCTACCTGATGGTGTTTTTTGCGGCCTACTTAACAATAGCAACAGCACGATAACACTTAGACTTATATACCGCTTCACAGAGCTTTACAGCTGTCATGCCCCTGATGGAGACTGACTATGAGTCAGAGGAAGAACAGCTGACAGGGAGTGTGGCTCTGGAGGTTGTGAGGAGGATGGGGAAGGGCAGAGGCCGGCTGGGCAATTAGAGGAGGACCCAGGTTCATCCTCTCTCCATCCTAGGGCACGCAGGGAGGAAAGGATAAGGGAGAGACGTGGTCTACTCAGGAAGAGAGAGCCTTGATCCTCTTCATGGGCTGCAGCTGTGACAACTGACTAAGAGGATGGGCATGTGTATGGGCGAATGCTGGAAACAAAGTGTGGAAATATCTCTAATTTATGGTTCCTCTCTGAGTTTGGCATCCTTCCCAGTATATGTTCTGTTATCTGTGGATGTCTTCCAGCCCTTATCTTGCCTGGTTTGTGTTGTTTTTTCCCTCCTTCTTGTAACTGTTTGTCTGGGAGTTTTTTTGTCTTCCATCAAGAATATTTGGAACTTGGAAGCAAAGTGAATGAATAAAAGGGGCTTCACCGGGTTTTTGTGACTGTGTTTATTTTGTTTCCCCACCCTGGGTCATCACAACAGCTCTCTCTAAGTGGTTTACAGAGTCAGCCTATTGCCCCCAACAATCTGGGTCCTCATTTTACCCACCTCGGAAGGATGGAAGGCCAAGTCAACCTTGAGCTTGGTGAGATTTGAACTGCCAAACTGCAGGCAGCAGAAGTAGCCTGCAGTACTGCATTTTAACCCCTGTGCCACCACGGCTCTTAATACCTCTAATTAAATTTTTAAAATTGTGATTTGAAACATTAGATCAATAATCGACTCATTATCTTTCAAAAATTAACATTTTCCCTCAATCTACCATTATGTTTTTGTGGGGTTATAAATTTTGTACCTTGTTCAGTTAGTCAACAACTTGACATTCTGAAAGATTACTCGAACAAAGAAGCTGATACTTACAAACACATCATCCTCCTTTCTCTCCTCTGCCCCCAGTTTTCTGTTCTTCACATTGTTATTCTCCCCTGCAACTGGCACAGACTTCCTTTTCTCTCATTAGTATTATATGCTAGCATGCAACACAGACATTTTATTCATACATCCTGTATTTGTCTAATAGCAGAAAAATAAGGTACTGACAAAAGCAGTGTGTTCAGTGTCCATGGTGGATTTTATTTCTTTATAAAATCATTATAGTTTTTATATCTAAAACCAGGAGTGGCATGGTTGAGATCCAAGATAAAGCACTTAATGTATTTATTCATTGACTTCCTTTCTTGCTAATTATTTAAAACACTTGATTATATAAATATATATTTGTTATGTAAATATATACATTATTATCAGCTGCCAAGAGACACCTATGTGTGAGTTGGGCAGCTTATATAAATTTGTTTTGACAAATATTTGGAACCTCCCTTTTCATGCCTGAAAAGTTTTTGATCAGTGCATGCTACCTGTTCTAACATATGCCAGTGAAACATGGACACTAACCTCACAATCAATACAAAAGATATGAGTGGCATGAAGAGCATGATGGAAGGATACATGCTCGCCATGAAGAGCCATGATGGAAGGATACATTACAAGACAAGATAGAAAGACCTGCACATGGATTAGAGAACAAATGAAAGTAGACAATATCATCAAGAGAGTAAAAGAATTAAAATGGAAATGGGCTGGCAAGAAGAACTGATAGCAGGTGAACCAAGGCAGTCATAGAATCAGAGATGGTATTCAGAGAACTGGCAAATACCACCTCTGACCAGCCCTTCCCCCATCTATTCTCTGCCTCCCGAGTCCCAGTTGATTGGCTGGGTCTTTTGTTGCCCTGCACAGGAGATCGGAGCTGGAAAGCAGGTTAGTGGGGTGGGGAGACAATGGGATTTTGCATGAACCTTCTCCTGGAGTGGGGTGGGAATGGAGATTTTACAGTATCTTTCCCCTGCCATGCCCACAAAGCCATGCCACACCCACCAAGCCACGCCACAGAACCTGTAGCAAAAAATTGGAATCCCACCACTGCATAGAATGGATTCACTTGATAAACAAGCATCCACCAAAGACACCTAAAACAAGATGGATCAACGACACCAGCAAGTATTGTGGGCACAATTGGCAAAAGAAAGCTCAGGACCATATTGGTTGGAAACATGTGGAAGTAGCCTTCATCCTGCCTTTTAAGAATGGTTAAAGTTGTTTGGGATAACATTGTTTACCCTAACTGGTTTAGGTGAAATAATAACTATGATTCATAGTAGTGTATGTTAAAGTGTCTGCAGCTTTAACTGTGGGATAGTAATTAAGGGTGTGGTTATGAAAACACTTTAAAAGTAGCAAGACTACAGCTTGCTCTCTCTGGCTTTGATGATCCCTGATTACTGCTTGGAATCAAGACTGCATTGATCGAACGGGAGAGACAACAAAGGACTGATTTTTAAGTGAACTGACATAGGATATTCTACATGGACTTTGCTAACTGAATATCCCTGAATGGACTGACTAAATGATACATGACTATTGGACTGTTATTTGACTATGCCATGAACTTATAATGGACTAAACTATATTATTGATAGCACAAGCGTTTCTGTTATTTTTACTGTATGTTAATAAACATACAAGCTTAGCTCACTCATTTATCTGTGTGCCTATCTGACTAACGCTGCACATTCTGTTTAGCTTGTCTACCTAACCCTGGTTGGGGAACCCAGGCTTAACACTGGTTATGGGCCCAGAGGCTGCAAAGTCAGTTTAAATAGGATAAAACAGATTTATGTAAAAAGTGAGAGTTTGTATTGTTATACATAACAGAAAACAGACAGCTGTGTTTTATTAATTATATTTTTATATCCATATAAGAAAACATGGCACAAGTCAATCTACAAAGTTTGTCCCTTATATCCAAGCTGGATGGAACAAACTATGTATCATGGTCTACAAAATGTAGTCTACTTCTACAAAGTGAAGGTCTGTGGAACATAATTGAAAATCCACCAAACGTAGAAGAATGGGATCCAGAGGATGAGGAAGACAGACTAAAGATAGAAGAATTTATGCATAAAAATCAACAAGCCATTTGCATAATTGGGTTAACCTTAACTGATCAACAGCTTGTTTATATCCATGGAGAGAAAACTGCTGTTGGGTGTTGGCAGAAGCTGAAGAGGATTTATGTTCGAAATAATGTTGGTGCTCACATAAATCTAACACGGAAGCTTTTCAGGACGCATCTCCAAACAAACGGTGATATGCTGAGTCACTTAAAAACTATGCAAAGCATTTTTAAAGAACTGCACGAGAAAGAGCTTATATTCTCTGAACTACACCAAGTTTACATAATTCTATCTTCCCTTGATGAAAGTTATGATAACTACGTAACTTCACTTGAAATTTTGCCAAAGCAAAGTTTAACTTTAACTGATATAATTGGCAGATTGATCGAAGAGGCCAGAAGAAGGCTTGAAAGAGATGAATTAAGGAGGGAGCAACCTCAAAAAGAAGATAATGAATCTCCTACTGCATACGCAATTAAAAAGTGTTTTAATTGTGGAGGAAGAGGACATTTGGCAAAATTTTGTAAAAAGGCAAAGCGCCAGAACGCTGGCCAGAATACTAAAAATCATCAAAAAATAAATAGAAATTTAGAGTTAGCCATGTATACTAACGGAGCTGTAAAAAAATAATTTATGGGTGGTTGACAGTGGAGCATCCCATTGTATAACAAATGATAACAAAAATTTTATTAAAATGTCCCAGAGTACACAGCAGATATCGTTAGCCAATGGCTGGAAACTGAAAGCTAAAGGTCAAGGTATAGCATATTGTTCTTTTATAAAAGAGAATGTAAAAATGTTATATGTACCACAACTTAAGTTTAATTTAATTTCAGTTAGAATTTTGGTTAAACTAGGTTATGTAGTTACATTTAAGGGAGATAACTGCATAATTGAAAAAGAAGATAAGAGAATTACTGCATCTTTAAGAGGTGAATTATATGTGTTAAATGATGATGGTTTAAAGGTGGCTAACACAATTTATGAAAATAAGAAACCTCATGACGAATGTATTCACTTGTTACATCGAAGGCTAGGGCATTTAAATTTTAAAATGCTTAAGAAAACTGTTGAATTATCTAAGGGAATAAGTTTGAAATCTTGTAATAAGTATTTGCAATGTAATGCCTGTAATCAAAGTAAGAGCAGGGTTATACCGGCTAATAGAGTTGATGGATTTACTACTAAAGAGCCTTTAGAAGTAGTATTTGCTGATTTAATAGGTCCGAAAAAACCAAGTGTAGGAGGAGCTCGCCACATACTAAGTATAATGGACCACTATTCTAGATATGGGTTTTGCTATTTAATGAAGAGCAAAACTGAAACATATCAAAATCTATTTAACTGGATAAAATTTGCAGAAAGAAAAACTAAAAAGAAATTAGTAACTCTCATAACAGATAATGGTACAGAATTTACAAATAATAAATTCCAGAACAGACTAAGAATGTTAGGTATTCAACATAAAATGTCTGCACCATATAGGTCACAACATAATGCCTTTATAGAGAGAAGAGGCCAAACATTACAATCAATGGCACAAACTATGATGTCTGATTCAGGATTACCTGACAATTTATGGGGAGAAGCAATAATGTGTGGTAATCATATATTAAATAATGTTGTTAATTCAACAACAGGTGAATTACCATTCACACTGTGGCATGGTACAAAACCTGATTTAAGTTACATGCACACATTTGGAGCACCAGCATGGGTGCATATCCCTACACAACTTAGACACAAAGGACAGCATAGAGCTAAAAGATTATTTTTTGTAGGATATACATCTAATCATAGATCTTATAGATTCTGGGAACCAGGTACATCTAGAGTTTACACCAGTGCTAGTGCAAAATTCCTAGAACATGTAGGATGGAATAGATTAGAGCAAGATTTAAATAATGAAGTAATTATTGAACCCTAGAAAAGGCAGAAAGATCAGATTAGCTATAAGAAGAGTCCAATTAAAGAAGAAGTCCACGAAGAGCAAATAGGACCAGAACAAGAGGAAATAGTTGATCAGGAAGAGTTACATAATCAAGAACAATTAATAAATGAAAGTCCACCTGTAAGTCCTATAATACCTAGACGTACTACACGTGTAACTAGACCACCTGATAGGTATCAAGCAAGTATAGTTTGCCAAGTAACTAAAGTTTCAACTAGTGTAGATGAACTTAGGATGTATCCTGCTAAGGATCAGGAGAATTGGCAAAAGGCTATGGAAAAAGAACTAAATTCATTAAAGGTAATGAAAGTGTACGAAGATGCCAAATTACCTCCAGGAGAAAAATCCATTGGGTGCAAATGGATATTTAAAGTAAAAACTGGAAATGATGGGACTGTTACCCATAAAGCTAGGTTAGTAGCTCAAGGATTTAATCAAACTGCATCTGATTACGATGAAGTTTTTGCACCAAACCTTAAAGCTACATCTTTAAGAGCAGCATTAGTGTGGGCAGCTAAGAAAAACTATGTCATTAACCATTTAGATGTAGAAACTGCTTATCTACATGCACCATTGCAGCACACTATATATTTAAGAAAACCAATTGGTATAAAAGACAATAAAGTAAATAGTAATGATTGTTGGAAACTCAAAAAGAGTCTTTATGGGTTGAAACAATCTGGGTTTGAGTGGAACCAATATATTGTGAAAGAGTTAAACAATATAGGTTTTAAATCTGGTTTAGCAGATCCGTGTGTGTTTAAAAGAGAAAATAATGGAACGGTGTCATTATTATTATTATTTACAGATGATATTGCTTTGATAACTAAGACTAATAATGAAGCTAATGAGATTATATCATTATTAGCCAAAAAGATAAAATTAAAGCATTTAGGTGAAATTAAAAGGTATCTAGGATTGACAATTAATAAAACAAATAATGGTTTTAAGAATTCTCAAGAAGATAAAATTTGCCAACTAATTAAAACATTTAAAATGGAACTTTGTAAACTGGCAAAGACTCCAATGAGTCAGGAAGTTTGCCAAACTAATGATCAAAGTCCCAAATGTGATAAGTCCATATATCAATCTTTGATTGGTAGCTTATCATATATAAGCAATTGGTCAAGGCCAGATATAGCTTATAGTGTAAATCAGCTGGCACGTTTTAATTCAGATCCTAAAGAATGTCATTGGCAATCCTTAAAAAGAATATTAAGATATCTAAAAGGAACAATGAACCATGCATTGTATATAGAACCAAATGGTGATTTGAGTCTTAGTGCCTATGCAGATGCAAGTTTTGCAACTGATATAAACACTAGAAAATCAACATCTGGGATGGCTATATTATTTGGTGAGACACTAATAGGGTGGAGGTCAATCAGACAACAGCATATTAGCTTGTCCACGATGGAAGCTGAATTTTCATGTCTGTCATTATTATGCACTGACTTGATTTTCTACAAACAGTTATTATTAGACATGGGTATAACTGTAAAAGATTCCATTATTGTGTACGAGGATAACCAAGCAGCTATAAAGTTAGCTACTAGTATTGCTGTAAAAACTAGATCAAAACATACTGATTTAAGATATTTAAATGTTAGAGAATCAGTGAAGAATGGATTAATTAAATTGGAATACTGCATGACAGAAGAAAACATTGCAGACCAATTTACAAAAGCTCAAGGAGCAATTAAGTTTAAAGAGAGTTGTAACAAATATATTTTAAAGATGTAAATGATTCATAGTTATTATGTAACCTAAAAGGGGAGAATGTTAGGGATAACATTGTTTACCCTAACTGGTTTAGGTGAAATAATAACTATGATTCATAGTAGTGTATGTTAAAGTGTCTGCAGCTTTAACTGTGGGATAGTAATTAAGGGTGTGGTTATGAAAACACTTTAAAAGTAGCAAGACTACAGCTTGCTCTCTCTGGCTTTGATGATCCCTGATTACTGCTTGGAATCAAGACTGCATTGCTCGAACGGGAGAGACAACAACGGACTGATTTGTAAGTGAACTGACATAGGATATTCTACATGGACTTTGCTAACGGAATATCCCTGAATGGACTGACTAAATGATACATGACTATTGGACTGTTATTTGACTATGCCATGAACTTATAATGGAATAAACTATATTCTTGATAGCACAAGCGTTTCTGTTATTTTTACTGTATGTTAATAAACATACAAGCTTAGCTCACTCATTTATCTGTGTGCCTATCTGACTAACGCTGCACATTCTGTTTAGCTTGTCTACCTAACCCTGGTTGGGGAACCCAGGCTTAACAAAAGTGGTGATTTGGAATGAATGAAATAAATATAAATAGACATGATTATAATAATTAGATTAATTTTTGTAAACCACCCAGAGTCATGGATTAATATCGGTGGCTATATAAATTGAATAAATAAATCATCATGTATAATTATTATGTTACATAATATATTACTATATAATTATATGTTATATATCTATTAACATTATAATATACATATAATCCTCAACTTTGTTAACTGACTGAAGTTACAACAGCATTGAAAAGTGTGACTTCACATTTACAACCATTGCAGTGTCTACTACCACAACCTACTTCTTCGTAAGCTAGAAGAAAGTGGAATAGATAGCACCACCACTAGATGGATTGGCAACTGGTTGGCAAACCGTACTCAACAAGTAGTCCTTAATGGATCTAAGTCTACATGGAGGGAAGTAAGCAGTGGGGTGCCACAAGGTTTCGTCTTAGGCCCAGTACTCTTCAATATCTTCATTAATGATTTAGATTAGGGAATAGAAGGGGAACTTACCAAATTTGCAGATGATACTAAGCTGGCAGGAATAGCTAACACCCAAGAAGATAGGCTCAAGATCCAGATGGATCTTGACAGACAAGAACACTGGGCCATATTGAACAAAATGAGATGAAATTCAATGTAGAGAAAACTAAAGTCCTACACTTAGGCAAGAAAAGCCAAAAGTACCCATATAGACTGGGTGAAACCAGGCTCAATAGCAGTGACTGTGAGAGGGATCTTGGAGTCTTAGGGGACAACTAGCTAAATATGAGCCAGCAGTGTGCAGCAGCAGCCAAAAAAACAACTAATGCAATCCTAAATTGTATTACAGAGGGATACAATCAAGATCAAGGGAGGTACTAATACCACTCTATAAAGCCTTAGTAAGACTACATCTAGAGTACTGCATCCAGTTTTGTTCACCACATTACAAAAAAGATGTTAAGACTCTAGAAAAATTAAAGAGAAGAGCAACCATGATGATAAGGGGATTGGAGTCTAAAACATACAATAAACAGTTGCAGGAACTGGGCTTGGCTAGGCTAGTAAAGAGAAGGATAGTGTTCTCTTCGCTGATGATGTAAAGCTATATAAAGCTATTCAACACCACAGAAAATACTGCTATCCTTCAAAAAGATGTTGATTATGTGTCAAAATGGTCAAACAAATGGCAATTTCAAATCTCAACAAATAAATGTTCTGTTCTACATATTGGCAAAAAAAATCAGAAAATAAAATACAGGCTGAATAGTCAAGACCTTGTTGATGATCCAAGTTCTGTCAAGGAACTTGGAGTACTTATCTCTAATGATCGAAGTGCTAGAGCCCACTGTAACTACATAGCCAAAAAGGCATTAAGAATTTTTAACCTAATGTTAAATAACTTTTTCTCTGGCAATATTACACTAATAACTAGAGCACACAAAACATTTGCTAGACCAGTACTCGAATACAGCTCATCAGTCTGGAACCCACATTACGTATCTAATATTAACACAGTTAAAGGCCCTGTCACACTGGCCGATGGATGCAAAACGTTTGTAAAAAGGACACAGCGGATGAGAAAAATGTTCCATCCATTGTTATCCGCTCTTAAAAGTGCCCAAAATTTGCATAAGCAGAGCGGACAACACGGAAAGGAACGGACAGGGGGAGGACGTAGGGCAGATGGAAAGCGGATGCTCCACGGAAGCCTAGCGGATGGAAGCGGATGGCACATCCGCAAGGCTTCTGGGGGAGCACAGCAAAGCAGACATGGAACGGAAAGAGCGGATGCAGAGCGGATGCCAAGCGGATGAAGCGGATGCCGAGCGGATGCCGAGCGGATGAAACGGATGCAGAGTGGAATCCTAGCGGATGTCTAGCGGATGCCGAGCGGATGCCGAGCGGATGAAACGGATGCAGAGTGGAATCCTAGCGGATGTCTAGCGGATGCCTAGTGGATGCCTAGCAGATGCCTAGTGGATGCGTAGTGGAGGCCTAGCGTTCACTGCGCATGCGGGGAGGATGCATTGCTCACAAGCAGGTCACCATTCAGAGGAAAGACCTGCTTCCAGACACAGCTTGCCAGCCAGCCAGCCGGCCAGCAGTCCAACAACCATGGAGAAGAAATGGAAGCCTCTGCCATCTGCTGCCAGCCCTGGCAAGAGGGACAGGGCCACCCTCCCACCCCCTGGCCCTGTCTCTGCTTCTGCTGGGGCTTCTGCTGCCAGGCTCAATCTTCTGGTGATGGGGCTTCTGCTGATGCTGCTTCTGGAGGTGGTGCTTCTGCTGATGCTGCTTCTGGTAGTGGTGCTTCTGCTGGTGCTTACTCTGCTGGCGCTGATCCTGGTGCTGGTGCTTCTGCTGGTGCTTACTCTGCTGGTGCTGCTCCTGGTGCTGGTGCTTCTGCTGGTGCTTACTCTGCTGGCGCTGCTCCTGGTCCTGCTGGTCCTGCTGGTGCTTACTCTGCTGGCGCTGCTCCTGGTCCTGCTGGTGCTCCTGGTCCTGCTGGTGCTCCTGGTGCTCCTGGTCCTGCTGCTGGTGCTGCTGGTCCTGCTGGTCCTGCTTTTGCTGCTACTGTTGTTGCTGCTGCTGCTGCTGCTGCTGGTGTGGAGGAGCAGCCCCTACAACCTCGAAGCCCCTCTGATGAGGGCCCATATGGCCCTGCCAAAGGGAGGAAGAGGCAGACGCATCAACGGGAGAGGAGGCAATACACCATAGAAGAGGAACATGAGGAGGAGGTGCTGGAGTGGCTGAGGGAGAATGAATATTTTTGGCGGAAGGGACACAGGCTCTATCGAGACACCAAAAGGAAGCAGGCTGCTTGGAGAGAGAAGGCAGAGAGCCTGGGCTACACTTCGGAGGTGCTCCTCGGCTGGTGGAAGCACATGCACACCTGGTACGGGAAGCTGCACCTCAAGAAATCTGGCCAGGCCGCGGTAAAGCTGACGGACAGAGAGACCTACGTGATGGCCAAGTGCAGCTTCTTGGAGGGTGAGATCTGCCACCGAGAAGCAGCCCCTCTCACAACCCCCTTTCTCAGGCAGCCTGCTGAGAGCCAGTCCTCTTCTGGCCAAGAGTCAGCTCCTGTGTCCAGGCAGGTATCTGTGGAGCATGCCACGATGGAGACCCCCCTGACAACTGTACTACCTGTGGCGGAGCACGTGGAGGACCCCCTGATGCAGTGGGAGAAAGGAGACGGCACTTCCACCACAGCCCAACCCGCATCCACCCCCAGCCCCACCTCCACAGAAAGGCAGAGAGGCAGGCCGGAGGGGCAGAGCCACACTGTCCTGCTGGAGATAAGAGACACCATCAGGAGCAGCGAAGATCTCCTCTCTCAGCTGGTACACACCGACGCCCCATCCTCCAACCGCAAGCCCTTCCTCACCTACGTCAACCAGACCCTCATGAACATGTCGGAACCCCAGTACCAGGTGGTGAAGAACAGGATCACCGATCTTCACAACCCTCCAGACTGAGATGAACCTGCTCCCACCCAGTCCAGGCCTGCTCCTCCACCCCAGGTGATGTCATAGCCCTTCCAAGGCTTTCCACAGGCCCTCCCCTACCAAGGCTACGGCTTCCAGGAGGTCCAGCAGCACAGGCAGCCCTTCCCAGTCCAGGCACAGGTACATCGGACGCCACCGGTGCCACTGATTCCACCAATGCCAGCCACGCCACCGATGCCAGCCACGCCACAGATGCCACCCATGCCACAGATGCCAGCCACACCTGTCCTCACCCAGCTGCAGACCAGACATCTCCACTACACTGCTCCTTCCTCCACCCCACAGCCAAGCCTGGCCTCAGTACATCTGTCATTGGTATTGGGGCTGACACCCCATGTCATGGGGGAAGGGGCTCTCAACATCACTGGGCTGAGCCAGCTGTGTGAGAGCTTCCTCAACACACCATCCCCTGTTGTCCTCTCGGGGCCAGGCACCCCAGTAGCACCTCAGACCAGCATTCCAGCAGCAGCCACCTCCACAGCACCTGGACTCTTCACCCCTGAGACTGGGCACGCCTCAGAGTGACCAATAAGAGTGCCAGAGACTGGGTGGCTATCTGTTGACTTTATTTTTGCTTTGGACACTTGACTTGGGTCATTTTTCTTTTACAGCTTGCTATTAACAAAGATTATCTATGCTTCACACACTTGCTTCATTTATTTTTGTCAATAAAGTCTTGGTGGAAACTTTTAGAAATGGTTTAAGCCTTTGCATGCTTGTGGGATGGGTAAGGATAGCAGTGGGATGGGCAGGGATATCTGTGGGATGGGTAATAGCTGTGGGATGGGTAATAGCTGTGGGATGGGCAGGGATACCTGTGGGATGGGCAGGATACCTTTGGGATGGGTAATAGCTGTGGGATAGATAAACCTCCAGTGCAAGCATAGTGGGACTGTATGGTCCACCCTCCCAGGTGCCACACCTATGGCTCTTTACTGTCAATAACAATGTAATCATTGATCCACACATTTCAACATAAACACAACTCTTTATTAAATGCCCTGTTCATTGTAGGCCCACTCAACATACATGACCCAATCTCATCAGTGTGATGAGACAGGCTGAAGGAAGCATCCATTAATCGTCTATCATCCTGTCTTGCCACTCCACTGCTCCAGCTGGGGAGTTGCACCAGTGTCTCAGGAGGTTGCGCTGCTTCTTCCCTTCATGTGAGGCTCTGTTGGGGCCTTGCACATCCTTAGTGTCTATCAGGTTTTGCCCTTGCCTCCATTCCCCAGGCTCCATGTCCCCATTGCCTTCTTGGAGGTCCACGAGCCTGTTCTGCAACACTGGGTAGCGGGTGCGCATGAGATTGTGCA